>ML421960.1:38080-63617 GCA_005239525.1 Nicotiana knightiana | reverse complement strand
ATATATATATATATATATATATATATATATATATATATATGTGCTTTCCTCACGTATGTTATTCACGTAATTCAACAGCAGTTTATTGATAGATGATATTCATGACCTACCTTTAATTCATGTTTATATCTTAAAACGCATGCTTAGTGGTGTTCGACAAGTAGGACTCGGTTTGGGTCGTGACACTACCCTCTCCAGACCCCCCACAATATGGGATTATACTGGGTATGTTGTTGTTGTTGTTGGGATTAGGCTATGATATGCCTTGAATAATGAGCTTAATGATGTGATGTTTCCTATTTTTGTACCCCTGTTGTGAGCTATTTGAGCCATGTTTGTGGTTACATAGAAGTTAATCTCCTGATTAAACTTGATAATTACTACTTTCATGATGTATTTGCATGTTGAGCTATGGTAGCACAGTTTGAACATGTAGCGTGTCACTTATACCAGTCTAGGAGTATGAAATTTGATGTCCATTGATCATGTACATATATTCTTGTATATCTGCTTTCTGTGTGATATGGTTTGGATTAGTAGCATGTGACCACGTCGGGCAGATTGTGATATCATTGATCCTATGACCATGGTTGGCTAATTGTGATATTGAGCCTGTGACCACGCCTAGTGGATTGTGATATCATTGAGCCTGTGACCACGCGGGGCAGATTGTGATATTGAGCATGTGACCATGCCAGGAGGATTGTGATATTGATCACGTGAGTTGTCCGTGTGCATCCGAGATATTATTTTTATTATTAGCACGTGAGTTGTCCATGCAGTTGATATTATTAGCACGTGAGTTGTCCATGCAATATGTGGATATGAATCCATCCTCCTAGGGTCACACTCTTATATCTCTTCTTGATGGTGTACATGTGATTTGAGGAAAACTGATCATGATTTAGTTCGGTTATTGAGGTTCCGTATAAAAGCTGGCCGGTGTTTGATTTGGTTATTGCATTTCATCTTTATTTGCATTTTCCTTGGTGGTTTACCTGATTTATTTGCATATCTTTTTTGTATGTTGGATTGTAGATTAAGCAGAGTACGCTAAGTTATTTTGTGCTCCAAGGTGTCTTCTATATGCGATTCAGGACTTGATCATTTTTTGTACTTATTAGAAACTGTATATGTCACGACTCAAACCGATGGGCCGCGACAATAACCTGGTGCCTTACTCAACCGAGTACCAATGTAACGTATCTTCCATATCATATTATCATAGGTGAATGAATCAGAAACGATGTCATGAGATGACTAGAATAAAGCATGAGGGAATACTCAATATAAAGTGACCCAAATTGATATACCGATTTATAAATATGAAGGCCGAAATGATCTTTAATATACTCAAAACATAGGCCGACAAGGACATACAAGTATCCATATACATGACATCTGTCTACAAACCTCTAAGAGTACATAAACATCATAAAGGTCGGGACAGGGCCCCGCCATACTAATCTATACATGTCCAAATCATACTTACCAAATAAGAAACTCCGGAGTGAATGGACCGCACCAACATCTTCCGCCGATCTGATATCCCACTTGGAGGACTCTCAACCTGTCTATCGAGACCTATGGGCATGAAACGCAGCATCTCACGGAAAAAGGGACGTCAGTATAAATAATGTACCGAGTATGTAAGGAATGAAAATCAGTAAATAATAGACATGAGATAAACATGGAGTAAAAGACTCAACATGTAAGTCTGAATAGCTCTGTGAATCATTTCATATTTATAATGTCATGTATATGTGTATAAATTTCATACCATGCATACATAACATCATCAAGCCTCTGAGGGCATCCCTGTCACGACCCAAACCGGAGGGTCGCGACAGGCACTCGGCGCTTACTTAACCGAGTACTAATGTAACGCATATTTCTTATCACACCATCATGGGTAAATGGGCCAGATGAGCCGTCATTGAGATAAACCGAATAAAACATAAGAGAACACTAGACATAAGACGACCCAACATGATATAGAAATTTATACATGTGACATACGGGCCCATAAGGCCGACATGATCATTTGTACACTCAAAACATAGGCCGACAAGGCTGTCTACAAGCCTTTAAGAGTACGTAAACATCATAAAGGTCGTGATAGCATCCATGGCAGCTCAACATCATTGAAGGAGAAGGATGAAGCTCCAAGAAGGCCCATGACAAGGTCTCAAACAAATAAATTTCAAGACAAGCTTAATGGGCTTCAATTGGCAATTAAAAAGTGTCTTATGATAGAAGAAGAGCTCCAGCACAAGGAGGATCTTTTGGCCAAGTCTTACAACTATTTAGAGGCCAAAATTAAAGTCCAAGAGGAGATGGAATGAGGCCCAAATATGCCCTCAAGAGGAGAAATTTTCATGGCCCAAATAAGCCCAAAAATAGTTTCTAGAATATATATTTAATAGTTGTTTTAATCTATGTTGACGTGCATTGGTCTATGTGTATGTTGACTATATTGGTCTTAGTGTGGGTAGTCTTTTATGCTTATAGGGAATATATTTTCATTTATTAAATTCTTGACTAGCTCCTTCTTTACTACTATATAAAGAGTTGCTTGTCTTTCATTGTAGGAAGAATATTGAAGATTAATATTAATATTGTGAGTTCTTTTCAACCTTTGTGAACTAAACTTTGAGATTTATCTTGCAATCCTAACTAGTTCATAGCTTAAGGTAGTAAGATAATTTTCTTTCTCGTGATATCTTTGGTTTCTTTTAATATTCTTCGAAGGCGACTAGTTTATTTTACTAGTTGATGTCGTAAGTCATTCAAACTAGAAGTCAAGATCCGAATCTAGTTCTTGATTAGCTTATCTCTAGTGAAGGAAATTGGTTTCATAACCAACTTGTTGTCATTAGGATCTTGTCGAAATCTAGATTAGCATAATCTTGGGGTTTTTGGATCTTTCCTTGAATTTCTACATATCTAGTTTATTTTTCTTAGTTTCTCAATTCCATTGCATTTCTTTACTGCTTCTGAATTTCTTCAACTTATTTTCTATAAGTTCTTGGATCTTCCAACCTTTGTGTTATCAAGTGGTACCAGAGCGGTTGTATCAAGATTTCGTTCTTGATAAATCTTGGGGATTTTTGAACAGAAAAAAAAGTAAACAAAAAAACAAAACAAAATGACTGTAGCACTGAATAGTACTATAAAAAACGAAAAAAAAAATTCTTTAAAAAAAAATTAAGGGAGAAACAAATTGCTCTTCAAGAAAGTAGATTTTTATTGTGTTTGTTTCCAAAATCAAGAAAGGAAGCAAGAAGAGGGGATCCTAGATCTTTAAGGATAAGAAGAAAAAATATCAATTTTTCTTACTCCTTTGATCTTGTTCTAAAAATCCTTTTCCTTTGTTCGAGTTTTGTTTCAACTAAATCCTATTCTTTCTAGGATTGGTTCTTCACTTTCTTTAATGCCCCAAAATTTATTATTTTACTACTAAGGACTTTGATACTAGTTGGGTTTAATTATAAATCTACAAGGTATTTTCCAAAGGTTAATTGAGGGGAAAAAGGCAAGAGTGGGCGAGAACAATTGAGGGAAAGAGCCAAGTTTGAGTGATAACATCTTCTTTTTTTTTTAAGATGTCTCATACAGGTGCTAGTGATGATGAACAAAGGGCTCTTCAAGAAGATAAAATCCGAGCAAGAAATAATTTCACTCTACAAGCTATGCATCAACAGATTGAGAGATCGAACCTACAATTCCAAGAGATAAGGAATACGATTGCTGAATAAAATGAGACAATAGCTGCACTTAGGAGGGGAAATAAACCTGATGTACAACGTTGAAATAATCATAGGCTGGGTAGAAGAAATGAAACCACATTCCCCCATTGTAAATCAAGAAAACCCTATAAATGATGTTGTAGATGATCTTAATGTAAATCTAGATAGGGTGGGAAGAGATAGAAGATGGACAACAAGGTAGAGTAGAAGATGATAATACTAGTAGCATAAAAACGAAGATGACATCTTTCAAGGGCACAAGAGACCTAGACTTGTACCTTGATTGGGAGCGGAAAATTGGGGCCATCTTTGATTATCACAATTACTCAGAAGGTAAGAAGGTTAAGCTTGTTGTTATTGAATTTTCTGATTATGCTTCTATTTGGTGGAAAAATCTTACAAGGGACAAACAATAAGATGGAGAACCATCCATTGCTACTTGGACTGAGATGAAGAGAGTCATGAGGAAGAGGTTTTTGCCTTCCCACTTTCAGAGAGACCTACAACTGTGTCTTCAAACCTTGACGCAAGGAACCATGATTGTTGATGAATACTTTAAATTTATGGGTATGGATATGATCCAAGCTAAGTGTATGGAAGAAGAAGAGACCACTATGGCTAGATTTCTTAATGGTTTAAATAGAGAATAACTTATGTAGTAGAGATACAACAATATGTAACTATAGATGAGTTAGTAGATTTGGTTGTAAAAATAGAAAAGCAAAATAAAAGAAGGTAGCAAGCTAGCTCATGGAGAAGTTGGCCAAACACCAATTCCAAGAAGACATGGCCAAAACAAGAAGTGATTTCTAGACCTTAAGAAGACAAGGTGAAAGGTAAAGTTGATGAGAAAGAGGGAGGTAAAGCTTTCAATTTCTAGATCTTGTAAACCTTCTAGTTCCATTCAACGTCACAAATGTCATTGAAGAGGTCATATGATGCATGGATGTCCAAATAGAAGAATTATTCTTTTGAGAGAATATGGAGGATATGAGAGTGAAAAAAAGTGAGGAAGAAGAGAGATAAGTAAGTGAAGATGATGTAAAACTTCCTAATGATGGTTTGGTTGGGGTAGTTAGGAGGACTATAGATGGATAATATGAGGGGAAAAAAGTGAGGAAGAGGAAGAAGAGTAAGGTGTGAGTGAAGATGATGTAGAGTTGTCTTTTAATGATGGTTTGGTTGGGGTAGTTAGGAGGATTATGACTATTAATTTAGGAATCAATAGTGAAGAACAAAGGGAGAATATATTTCATACTAGGTGTGGAATAAAGGGAAAAACTTGTTCTATGATTATTGATAGTGGTAGTTGTGCTAATGTGGTGAGTTCACACTTGGTGAACATGTTAGAGCTTGCATACATGAAACACCCTAAGCCCTATAGACTCCAATGATTGAATGATAGTGGTGATCTCAAAGTCAACAAACAATGCATGATTTCCTTCAATGTTGGTAGGTATGTGGATGATATTCTTTGTGATGTGGTCCCTATGCAAGCTTATCACATCTTGTTAGGTCATCTGTGGCAATATGATAGGAATTTTTGTCATGATGGAAGAAAGAATAGATATTCTCTTGAGCTTAATGGCAAGAAGTATACTCTTGCACCCTTAAGTCCTTCTCAAGTATTTGAGGATCAAAAGGGATTGAGGGAAGTAATGGGAAAACAAAGGGGAGAAAAAAAATGAGCTTGAGGGAAAAGAAAAGAACGAAGGCCAAGAACTAGAAAAAAAAAAAGAGATGGCCAAAAGAGAGATCTCAGGGCAGCAAATTGAGCAAAGTGGTAGAAGAGGGTTTGAGTGATTAAAAAGGAAAGTTTTGGTGAGCGGAAAGAGGCAAAGGAAAAGAAAAAAAATATGAGTTTTTACATAAAAGCCAAAGAGTGTTTGAACGCAAGAAAAGAGGGGTAGTCCATTATACTACTTACTTACAAAGAAGTTTTGATTAATTATGAGTTACTAACTTCTTCTTTGCCAAGTAGTGTTTCTTCTCTTTTGCAGGATTTTGATGATATCTTCCGTTAGGATATCCCTAAAGGTCTACCACCTCTGCGTTGCATTGAGCACCATATTGACTTTGTACATGGAGCATAAATTCTAAATAGGCCTGCTTATAGAATTAATCCAGAAGAGACAAAAGAGCTTCAAAGGCAAGTTGAGGAGTTACTTGAGAAAGGTTTTGTGAGAGAGAGCATGAGCATGTGCTCTATTCCCGTCTTATTAGTACCCAAAAAGGATGGAACTTGGAGGATGTGCGTGGATTATAGAGCAATCAACAAGATAACGGTAAAGTATCGCCATCCTATCCCTCGTCTTGATGACATGTTGGACCAATTGCATGGATCCAAAAGATTTTCTAAAATTGATCTAAAAAATGGTTACCATCAGATTCGAATGAATCTTGGAGATGAATGAAAAACTGCTTTTAAAACCAAATATGGGCTTTATGAGTGGTTAGTTATGCCTTTTGGCTGGACTAATGCCAGCACTTTCATGAGATTGATGAATCATGTTTTTAAGGATTTTCATGGGAAATTTGTGGTGGTTTATTTTGATGATATCTTGATTTATTCTAAAAATCTAGATGAGCATGTGGAACACTTAAAATAACTTTTTAAAGTTCTTAGAAAGCAACACTTGTTTGCTAATCTTAAGAAGTGTACTTTTTGTGTGGATCTGTAACGACCCAGCCGGTCGTTCCGAGATTTTAGCCCCGCTTCCCCCGTTTCTGCTTCATTTTATGTGGTTCAGCTTCATTTATGTGTATTGGGTCGGTTGGTTCGGGTTCAGAGTGGTCATGGTGAGCATTGAGGTAATTAGTCTCTCAAGGTAGCCTAATAGTTGAGAAGTCAACTGAGAGTTGGCCTATTAGTGAATGACCTCGGAATGCAGATTTTATCGCTCGGATAGCTTTGTTAGGTGATTTGGGACTTAGGAGTGTATTCGTAATGGATTTTTGACGTCCGGTGTAGAATTAGTTTGGCGATTTCTGGTCGGCAGTGGAAAATAGGCTATCAGGGTCGGAATGGAATTCCAGAAAGGGGAACAGGTCCGTAATGTAATTTTGAGTATGTGTGCAAAATTTTAGGTCAATTGGAGGTGTTTTGGTTAGTTTCAGCGTAATTGGCGAAATTTGGAAGTTTCAAAGCTCATAGGCTTGAATTTGATGTAATTTTGGTGTTTTCGTGTTGTTTTTGGCATTTCGAAGGCTCGACTAAGTTTAAATTATGTTATGGGATATGATGGTATGTTTGGTTGAGGTCCCGAAGGCCTAGGGTGTGTTTCGGGTAGTTAACGGACCAACTCTTGGCTTGAAAACTAGGCAGATTTTTGTTGGTGTGAGGTTCTGGTTTCCATCTACGCGATCGCAGGAGGATGTTTGCGATCGCGTAGAGGAAAAGAGTGGGGCAGGCATTTTTCTTTATGCGATCGCGTGGTTAGGATTGCGATCGCATAGTTTGGTCAGGAAAGGCAGTGCGATCCCGTGGGTATTTATGCGATCACGTAGAGTATTTTGAGGTACGTGTGTGGGGTGGAGAATTGTTCTATGCGATCGCGTGTATTGGTCTGCGATCGCATTGGTTGGTTGGTCTGTGCATCGTGATCGCGTTCCAAGGGTCGCGATCGTAGTGAAGAAAATTTAATGGCTGGGCAGAATGTTTTGAAAGGCCATTTGTGCAAGAATAGCTCATTTGTCCACCATTTTTGACGAGTTGGAAACTCTTTTGAGAGGGTTGAAGAGGAAATTGAAGGAATCACTTGGAGATAAGGTTTTGAACTTCATAACTCGTTTATATGCCGATTTCTAAGTAATTAAACCATAGAATTTGCTGGAATTAAACCCAAATTGGGGATGAAGGGTGCATGGGAAATTGATTTTTCTTTTGAGGATTTGAGCGAGCGATTGTGGTCCGATTTTAGTGTTCTTGGTATGTATAGAATCATGGGAGGACGAGGATTCTAATGATGCAAATTTTATCAGATTCCGAGACGTGGTCCCGGGGCTCTGGTTTGGCCAAATTTCGAGATTCTTGTATAATTTGATGATTTTCGATTGGGTTGTGTTCCTTGGGTATATATTAATGATGTTGAACTGGTTTTGGCTAGATTCGGAGCAATCGGGAGCCAATTTGAGGGGAAAGAGCATTGCGGACTAGTGTGGTGGCCCGGTAGAGGTAAGTAATGGTTATAAATCTTGTTCTGAGGTATGGAACCCCGGACTACATATTTCTCACTGATTTTAGAATGACGCACATGTAGGATGACGAGTATGTGGCGCGTTGATTTTTGGATTGGACTAGGTCCTCTCCGTGGAAACTAATGAGTTGCTTATTTTACTCAAAACCTTATGTTAAACTATGTTCTAAAGATTGTTGAAATATTTGAAAGATTTGTTGAAAGATTTGTTGAAATATTTACTGTTGTTTTACCTCACTATTTGTTGATAATTTCACTCAAACGCATTGTGCTTACTGTTTTCGAAACTTAGCATGATTTACACTACTTTGAGATTTAAAAAAATGATGTTTTGGGTCGAGTACCCTGTTTTAATGATTCGCCCGAGGGGCTTTTTGAGTGGTACCGCTGAGTGAGGCCGAGGGCCTGATGGTGAGGTGCTGAGTGATGGTGAGGTGCTGAGTGATATTAGCGCTTGGGCTGAAGGATCCCCTCCGGAGTCTGTACACACCCTCAATGAGTGCACTGAGTGCCGAGTGACTAGTGATTGGGAGGCATGAGTGACTGCGAGGTCCTGAGTGACTGTGAGGTGCTGAGTGACTGTGAGGCATGCCCGAGGGGCTGATTATGATACATATTTTGCCCGAGGGGATACTTATTATTTTACTACTTTCATTATGAGTTTATGAAACATGTTTTGCCCGAGGGGCCTCTATATGATTCATTTCATTTTCATACTAAATCTTTCGATTTGAAGTTGTTGAAAATATTCATTCTTCAAAGGATTTTTCTGAAGTTGGTTTTAAGGCATGATGATTTCATATATCTATGTTATACTGTAGGAAAGAAAGGTTGTGCATCTTGTGATTTGACGACATTGATTTTATGTGTTTCTTGCTGCTCAGACCTGATTTATTTTCATTACTACTGAGCTGGTATACTCACATTACTCCCTGTACTTGTGTGCAGATTCAGGTGTTAGGGCAGGGTGAGCTGTCTATCTGTTCCAGAGATTCTCGGAGGTTTGCAAGGTAGTTGCATGCGTCCGCAGTCCTGCCCCCTCTCCTGCTTACTATTATTGAATTTATTTTTGTTAAGTTGTATATTTTATGTAGATGCTCATGACCAGGGACTCCGGGTTGTCGGGGGTTGTATTTAATGTTCAGTATAGATTTAACTGTTTTATAAAGGTTTAAAGGAACCTTTATTGGTGATCGGTATAGTAAAGATAAAAAAGGGAAGGTTGTTATGATTCGAGTTGGGTTTTGGCTGGCCTAGTTCCATGATAGGCGCCATCACGATCGTCCTGGATTTGGGGTCGTGACAACTTGGTATCATAGCTCTAGGTTACATAGGACTCACCGGCCATGAGCAGGTTTAGTAGAGTCTTGCGGATTGGTATGGAGATGTCTGTACTTATCTTCGAGAGGCTGCGGAACCCTTAGGAAAATCTCACATTTTTAAAATTCTTGTCGTGCGAATCCATTGTATTCAGCCAAGAGCGTAACTCTTGAATTCCTTCCATGTATTCGAGCGCGCACGAAAGCGCCTGGTATCAGCTGTGTATCTACAGCTTGGGGCTTCCATGGATGAGATGTGATTTTGGCATATTGGTAATGGGCCAGTCTGGAGGACTTGAGGCCGGATTCATTCTATGGCTTGATTGCTGAGATTTTCATTGTGTGGCCACATGTAATTGGGGACTTGTATGTTCGTTTGTGTTCTTATTGATGAGAATTGGTGACTAAGATGCCTATGTGGTGGGTGTGATTTGATGGTTAGATGTGTTCAGACTGTGATTTGTGACAAAAGGGTTGGCTGGAAATATGGCAAGATTTATTGAGTGTTCGATTTATGTCTCGATTTGGTATATGGCCTTAAGTTGTGAGTATGTTGGAAGACCTCTCATATTGTGTAGTTGTGGAGTGAAGCGGATTTCTCTGTTGGGTTATGAGTCCCTGGTGATGTCTTTGAGTTGATCATGTGCCCCAGTAACATTCATGTATTTGATAGACGGTGTATTCCAGTCGTATTAGCACTCCTTGTTATTGTATTCATTGATGGCGTCCTGGCATATTCGCGTAGCCGGGAGTAGCATACTCAGTATCTGAGGATGGCATTATAAGGATTCAGGGAGGAAAGGCTCTATGCCAATTCTCTGATTATGAATTTTGGCTCGGTTCAGTAGCATTCTTGGGACACACGGTGTCCAGTGAGGGTATCCATGTGGTCAGACATGTGTGGGTAGAGCTTCCAGAAGCTCGAGATTTCTGTGACCACCGCTCCAGTGTTAGTTCTGCCATCAGCTTCAGGTTTTTACCGCGTATCGTGGTGCCTCGAGGGTAGGTGTTGGTTGTGTTCAGATGCAGGAAGGTGTAGTGATTGCGTGATAGTCCTGGTCTTCAGAGGTGTATGGAGAGATAGCAGTTGAGGCTAAGAGGGAAGGGGTATCTCCTGCGTGTTGTCCTAGGGTGTGTGGTCCCTATGTAGTTCTGTAATAAGTTCTCTTCTACCAGTAAAATGATATATGTTGTAATTTGAGTTTAGATTGCTTGTGTAAGTTGGCGTGACTATTGCAATGATGAATGCGAGATTTGCAGATGACTTGAGCTATTAGACGAATAGTGTTATTATGGGCATTGTGAATTATTGTTTGTCTCGATTGTTGGCTTTGAGTCAAGTGGGGGAGTCTGTTAATGATAAGTTGATTGCGCGACTATGTGTGGTATCGATTTCAGTTTGAGGTATACTGGTAAATCAACTGTGACCTGCAGGCGTGGGGTTTGGGAATGTCACGAGTAATGGAAATTTCTTCGATATAGGTTGTAATGTACTCTATTGGGTAATTGGGTTCTATTGAATGATTTAGTGGAAATTGTAAAAGGTGTAGTGTATGCACTGTATGAATTTGCTTGTAGCTTCAAGTGAGTGGATTACTTTCCTAGTATGTCAGTGTGCAAACGGGTCAGGTCGATTCTGTCTAATTGGTCAGTGTGATTGATATTTATGTTAGAGGATGTCAATACTTGTGGTACTTCTACATCATCACGGATTCTACATATCGATATTAGGAAGGTGAAGGTAATGGCTTTGGATTCGCAGGAAGTCTCTTCAGGGTAAGTATTTTGGATGTGGTACTTTTGGGGATATTTGAGATAGTATTCGGCAGCTTATGAGCCTTAAACAGTATGGTTTTATGCTTGGGTCGCGTGTGGTGAGTCTAGGTTGAAAATTTGGGGTATTACGGCAGGGAGAAGTATCAATTTGAAGCTAAGTCAGAAGGAACTTGGGTAAATAGGGCAACTTGGTAGTAGGTCAGATCGGCATGGTAAGGGATACGAGTAGTTCTTTGGGTGTTCATGAGGTGACGAGTTTTACAGGTGTTTCTTAGCAATGCTCTTGAATTTTTGGTGGCCTGCGTAGCTTGGTTGAGTTAGAAGAATTCAGTCTTGATGGTTTGGTGTTGCGCAAATGGGATTTCGGGTAGCTCCTGATGGTTTCTACCGCGGTTAAGGGTGCATATTCTCTTTTGGCGTGAAGTGCGGGTGGCGTGTAGTGAATTTACTTCTAAACGGGATCAAATGGAAATTCTTAGCTAGTTGGGTACGTAGTTGCTTGTGGCTCAGAAGGGACCATGGAGTTCCCGTATTTTTCCTAGGTTGGCATGGCGTGTGCGGTATGTTGGGTAGAGTTGAGATTTGCATATGTGAGGTCAAGGTTCGGTTCTGAAAGGAAGGTCATAAATTCTTAAGTAGCATGGGCAATCTCAGATGACTAGGTAGATGATATCACTAATTAGTACGACGTGATGAGGGTATATATATTTCGGAAAGAGAAATGTGTTTGAGTTAAGGGTACTTCATTGGTATCGCGGAGCCCTATTGTTGGATCGACTGTTGATATTCAAGGTTGCTTGGTGAGCGGAAGAATTATAGGGGTATCCCCCGTGGAATGAGTGAGTATTTGGGATGTGTTATGTATTCGAGCGATGGAGTTGTGATCAGATATGGTAATCTCTACGTTTCATGGACTTCGAGACTGAGAGTTCTCATAAACAGGATATTTTGTGATAGTGAACTGTGAAGATGCGAGTTGAGCTAGTCGGATGTTAGTATGTACCATGATTCCGTCAATGTAAACTTTTTGGTAAGTTATCTATCTGTGGTGGGTGATCAGAGTTAATTTAGGGATACTGGTAGGCTAATATGGGTGTGTGTTCTGCACCGGGTCGGAATTGTTGGCTCCGAATTTCTACTATTGAGGAATGTACCATTTGATCGTGATTGAGTTTATTCATGTTCTAGAGTGATCTATGAGTTACCTTTCGGTGTTGCGAGGAGTGGTGATTATTGGTTATATGCACTTATGGTGCAGTTCTAATTGGTCTTTATAGCTAGATTTGAGTAAGGTATGTAATTGGGTGTTGCGGAATTAAGGTGTGTTGGTTGTATACCTTCTGTTTCGGGTGGCATGGTATCGTCCGGTTTTGCCCGTTGTTATGGCAATGCACTTTGAGTACTTGATGTCGAATTTCGAATGGTTATTGATTTTTGGGCAAGGTTTCTTGAAATATTTCAAGTGGACCAGCGGTTGGATGAGATCGCGAAGTGTAGCGGAGTTATGTAGGGGTATGACCTTTGGTATCGGATTCATGTGTTTTTTATTTTTACGGTGTGTGCCAGGCTGTTAGTATGGTATGGTGATGGTAATTATTAATGGCAGGATAGTCCTCTCGTGTGGATCTTTTATATAATTTGATTACACTGGGAAGTTGCTGATAAGTTCACGAGTTACACAGGTTTTGGCTTCGAATTGTATCGAGTTATGTAGGGGTATGACCTTCGGTATCGGATTCATGTGTTTTTAATTTTTACGGTGTGTGCCAGGCTGTTAGTATGATATGGTGATGGTAATTGTTAATGGCAGGATAGTCCTCTCGTGTTGATCTTTTATATAATTTGATTACATTGGGAAGTTGTTGATAAGTGCACGAGTTGCACAGGTTTTGGCTTCCAATTGTATCGAGGTGTCATGTCTTCAAAGTAGTTGTGATGGATGAGAAGAGGTCATTGGACCTAGAATGAACGTTTTCAGAATTTTTTACAGCATAGTTGGAAGGACAAATATTGGGAGTCGTCTTAGAAATTTGCTATAATTCCTGTTTGGGAAGGGAGAGTTTCATGTCTGACTGATCGGACGAATTGTTGTTAGTTCTACGTGCTTCTTTCATCATCGGCAGTATATGGAAGTGTTAGAGCGAGGCATTTCTTGATAAGAGGTTATGTACCGGTATTGGGTTGTTCTGACCAGTTATTGTGGTTAAGAGTTATTGCTATGAGTGTTGGAGTCACGCAGTGTATTATGTGATTGCATCTGGGGTACGTATATGGCTTGATTCAGCATGTTCAGACTTGTTCAGTTTATAGTTATGGAAATTTTGACCTTGTATATCATTTCAGAAGTGGGAATTTGGTTCTACGGTTTATGGGCCAGGATTTGGATTTCGAAATTTCAACGATATTGTTCTATTGGACCTATATGGGAAAGGGTGACGTGGGATCACCCCCGGGTATGTTCATGGTAAGCTACATAACAGTTTGATAGTGTTGGAGAACAACTATTGGCACGTTCGAGGACGAACGTATATTTAAGTGCGGGAGGATGTAACGACCCGGCCGGTCGTTCCGAGAGTTTAGCCCCGTGTCCCCCGTTTCTGCTTCATTTTATGTGGTTCAGCTTCATTTATGTGTGTTGGGTCGGTTGGTTCGGGTTCAGAGTGGTCATGGTGGCATTGAGGCAATAAGTCTCTCGAGGTAGCCTAATAGTTGAGAAAGTCAACTGAGAGTTGACCTATTGGTGAACGACCTCGGAATGCGGATTTTATAACTCGGATAGCTTTGTTAGGTGATTTGGGACTTAGGAGTATGTTCGGAATGGAGTTTTGATGTCCGGTGTAGAATTAGGCTTGAATTGGCAAATGTTAGTTTTTGGCGATTTCCAGTCGGCAGTGAAAAATAGGCTATCGGGGTCGGAATGGAATTCCGGAAAGGGGAACAGGTCCGTAATGTCATTTTGAGTATGTGTGCAAAATTTCAAGTCAATCGGAGGTGTTTTGGTTGGTTTCGGCTTAGTTGGCGAAATTTGGAAGTTTCAAAGCTCATAGGCTTGAATTTGATGTAATTTTGGTGTTTTCATATTATTTTTGGTGTTTCGAAGGCTTGACTAAGTTAGAATGATGTTATGGGATATGATGGTATGTTTGGTTGAGGTCCCGAGGGCCTCGGGTGTGTTTCAGGTGGTTAACGGACCAACTCTTGGATTGAAAACTGGGCAGATTTTTGATGGTGTAAGGTTCTAGTTTCCTTCTACGCGATCGCGGGAGGATGTTTGCGATCGCGTAGAGTAAAATAGTGTGGAAGGCATTTTGCTTTATGTGATTGCATGGTTAGGATTGCGATCGCATAGTGTGGTCCGGAAAGGCGGTGCGATCGCATGGGAATTTCTGCGATCGCGTAGAGTATTTTGAGGCGCGTGTATGGAGTGGAGAATTGTTCTGTGCGATCGTGTGTATTGGTCTGCGATCGCATTGGTTGGTTCGTCTGTGTATCGCGATCGCGTTCCAAGGGCCGCGATCGCAGTGAAGAAAATTTAATGGCTGGGTAGAATGGTTAAAAAGGCCATTTCTGCGAGAATAGCTCATTTTTCCACCATTTTTGACGAGTTAGGAGCTCTTTTGAGAGGGTTGAAGAGTAAATTGAAAGGAATCACTTGGAGGTAAGGTTTTGAACTTCATAAATCGTTTATATGTCGATTTCTAAGTAACTAAACCATAGAATTTGCTGGAATTAAACCCAAATTGGGGAAGAATGGTGCATGGGAAATTGATTTTTCTTTTGAGGATTTAAGTGGGCGATTGTGGTCCGCCTTTAGTGTTCATGGTATGTATAGAATTGTGGGAGGACGAGGATTCTAATGATGCAAATTTTATCGGATTCCGAGACGTGGGCTGGGGGCTCGGGTTTGGCCGAATATCGAGATTCTTGTATAGTTTGACGATTTTCGATTGAGTTGTGTTCCTTGGGTATATATTAATGATGTTGAACTGGTTTTGGATAGATTCGGAGCAATCGGGAGCCTATTTGAGGGGCAAGAGCATTGCGGACTAGTCTGGTGGCCCAATAGAGATAAGTAATGGTTATAAATCTTGTGCTGCGGGTATGGAACCCCGGACTACATATTTCTCACTAATTTTAGAATGGCGCACATGTCGGATGACGAGTATGTGGCGCGTACTGATTTTTGGATTGGACTAGGTCCACTCCGCGGCAACTAATGAGTTGTTTATTTTACTCAAAACCTTATGTTAAACTATGTTCTAAAGATTTGTTGAAATATTTGGGCTATAAGCCGTGTTTGGGGCCTTGTGTCGATCTGTTTAGTCCCCTTGAGGGCTTTTTACTGTTGTTTTACTTCACTATTTGTTGATAATTTCACTCAGCCGCATTGTGCTTACTGTTTTCGAAACTCAGCATGATTTACACTACTTTGAGATTTTAAAAAATGATATTTTGGGTCGATTACCCTATTTTACTGATTCGTCCGAGGGGCTTTTTGAGTGGCACTGCTGAGTGAGGCCGAGGGTCTGATGGTGAGGTGTTGAGTGATGGTGAGGTACTGAGTGATATTAGCGCTTGGGCTGAAGGAGCCCCTCCGGAGCCTGTACACACCCCCAGTGAGTGCACCAAGTGTCGAGTGCCGAGTGACGAGTGATTGGGAGGCATGAGTGACTGTGAGGTGTTGAGTGACTATGAGGCATGCCCGAGGGGCTGATTATGATACATGTTTTACCTGAGGGGCTTCTTATGATTTTACTACTTTCACTTTGAGTTTATGAAACATGTTTTGCTCGAGGGGCCTTATATGATTCATTTCATTTTCATACTAAATCTTTCGATTTGAAGTTGTTGAAAATATTCATTCTTCAAAGGATTTTTCTGAAGTTGGTTTTAAGGCATGATGATTTCATATATCTATGTTATACTGTAGGAAAGAAAGGTTGTGCATCTTGTGATTTGACGACATTGATTTTATGTGTTTCTTGCTGCTCAGACCTGATTTATTTTCATTACTACTGAGCTGGTATACTCACATTACTCCCTGTACTTGTGTGCAGATTCAGGTGTTAGGGCAGGGTGAGCTGTCTATCTGTTCCAGAGATTCTCAGAGGTTTGCAAGGTAGCTGCATGCGTCCGCAGTCCTACTCCCTCTCCTGCTTACTATTATAGAATTTATTTTCGTTAAGTTGTATATTTTATGTAGATGCTCATGACCAGTGACTCCGGGTTCTCGGGGGTTGTATTTAATGTTCAGTATAGATTTAACTATTTTATAAATGTTTAAAGGAACCTTTATGGGTAATCAATATAGTAAATATGAAAAAGGGAAGCTTGTTATGATTCGAGTTTGGGTTTTGGCTGGCCTAGTTCCATGATAGGCGCCATCACGACTGGCCTGGATTTGGGGTCGTGACAGGATCGTGTGGTGTTCTTGGGTTTATTAGTTAGTTCTAAGGGAGTTGAAGTTGATGAAAAGAAAATCAAGCCAATCAAAGAATGGCCTAAAGCTAACGGTGTAACTGAAGTTAGGAGTTTTCATGGGCTTGCTAGTTTTTATAGGAGATTCGTTAGAGATTTTAGCACCATTGCTGCTCCTTTAACTGAAGTCATTAAGAAGGATAAGGTTTTTTCATGGGGAAGAGAACAAGATTATGCTTTTAACTTGTTGAAAGAAAAATTGTATTCTGCTCCTCTTTTGCAATTACCTGATTTTTCTAAGTCTTTTGAGGTTGAATGTGATACCTCTGGAAAAGAAATAGGTGCTATTTTGATGCAAGACTCGAAGCCCATTGCATACTTTAGTGAAAAGCTGAGTGGAGCTACATGTTCAACTCAACTTATGACAAAGAGCTATATGTTTTCGTATGGGCTTTAGCTACATGGAAACATTTTTGTGGCCAAGGAAATTTATGGTGAAGACCGATCATGAATCCTTGAGATATTTGAAGAGCCAAGGTAAGCTTAATATTCTTCATGCAAAATGGGTTGAATTCATTGAAACATTCCCATATGTGATTACTTACAAGCAAGGAAAAGAGAATGTGGTTGCTGATATACTTTCAAGAAGGTATGTCTTGGTTTCTTCTCTTACTTCTAAATTGACTGGTTTTGATCTAATGAAGGGACTTTATTCTAATGATTCTGATTTTCGCAAGGCTTATGCAGAATGTAAGTTGGGTCCTTATGAGAGATTCAATCTTCAAGATGGGTTCCTTTTTAAGAAAAATAAATTGTGCATTCCTAATTTCTCTTTACGTGAATTATTTGTTAAGGAAGCACATTGTGGTGGACTCATGGGACACTTTGGAGTGCCCAAAACTTTGGATATACTTGATGAACATTTTTTTTTTGGCCAGGTATGCGAAAGGATGTCGAAAAAGTGTGCTTTCAATCTTGAATGTAAACAAGCCAAATCAAAATTGTTACCACATGGTCTTTATACTCCTTTACCTGTCCCTACTTCTCATTGGATTGATATTTTTATGGATTTTGTGTTATGACTTCCTAGAACTAAGAATGGTAAGGATATTATATATGTGGTGGTAGATCTATTTTCTAATGATGCATTACATGTGGCTGATTTACTACGTATTTAATAAAATTTATCCGAAAGGCATATTGATTTTATGACATTCCGAGAAATCTTATTAATGTATTTCTTATGCATTTCATGCATGTACATTGACCCATGACCAGATGGCGTTATATACACATATATTATATGTATATGGGATATGGGAAAAGGTTACGGCGTTATATACGCACCACCACCTGATCAGCTGGTATACATTGATGATTTGCCCACAGGGGCCGAGATGATATGATGGGATGCCCTCAGAGGCTTGATAATGTTATGAACGCATATACCTATGCATGTTATGACATTTATACGCATATGCATGACATTATAAATATGAAATGATTTACATAGCTATTCAGACATACATGTTGAGTCTTTTACTCCATGTGTTCTCTCATGTCTATTATTTACTGATTTTCATTCCTTACATACTCTGTACATTATTTGTACTGACGTCCCTTTGCTGGGGGACATTGTGTTTCATGCCCGCAGGTCCCGATAGACAGGTCAAGAGTCCTCCAAGTAGGCTATCAGCTCAGTGGTAGGTGTTGGTGCGCTCCATTTGCTCCGGAGTTGCTTGTTTGGTCAGTATGATTTAGACGTGTATTGTTTGGTATGGCGAGACTCTGTCCCGACCTTTATGACAATTATGTATTCTTAGAGGCTTGTAGACAGATGTCATGGACGTAAAAGATTGTATGGCCTCGTCGCCCTATGTTCAGTGTACGAGTGGTTATTTTGGTCTAATAGGCCCGTATGTCTTCTATATAAGTTGGTATTACATGTTGTATTCTACTTATCTTACGGAATCCTCTCCGGCTCAGTTATCTATGAGAGTATGATATGAAAGGATACATTATGTTGGTATTCGATTGAGTAAGGTACCGGGTGCCCATCGTGGCCCATCGGTTTGGGTCGTGACACAGGGCCCCGCCATACCAGTCAATACATGTCCAAATCTTACTGACCAAATAGGCAACTCCAGAGTAAGTGGAGTGAACCAACACCTTCCGCCGAGATGATAGCCTACTAGGTGGACTCTCAACCTTTCTATCGGGATATGGGGGGATGAAACGCAGCATCCCCAGGCAAAGGGACGTCGGTACGAATAAAGTACCGAGTATGTAAGGCAGGAAAGCATAATTTAAAGAGAGGTAGAGAAGATACAACCTGTAGCATCTGAGTTCCTCTGAGGGCGACTGACATGAAATGCATGATACATAAAATATATACACATACTTGTAAAACTTTATTCCTCTGTGGGCATAATCATCATCATATCGTACCCAGCCTCGAAGAGGACTCGGTAAAAATGTACCCGGCCATCATAAGGCTCGATAGAATCATGCCCAGCCATGTGGAGCTCGGTAAAACCTAACTAATCAGTGGTTGCACGATAGGTGTCGTACCCGGCCAACTATAGCTCAGCTTGGTAGAGTAAAATAGATATAGTGCTTGCTGGACTCATGGAATCACGCTCTAAACCTTTCAAAGTGACGTAAGGTAGTTGCACCTTCGATTAACATTATGGATACCCATACCATCAATATGAACCTCAGTAGGATTCAAGGATCATATGTACTTGCTTAGAATAACTTTATAAGGAAAGAAAAACATGGACAACCTTAGTTTCTAGGATTAGATCCGTTATGAATTAGCGTATTGTTAGAAGTAAGTGCCTTAAATACCTTTGCAAGATCTCCAATCGTCAACCAAGCTCAATATGATCTTCTTACGTCTACAATGAGTAACCCAACTTCGTCATCATCATATAAGCATTGTAACTCTCTTATTTCAAAACAAATATTCTACAAGAAAACGGAAAACATCTCCCTTATTTTAACTGCATCCCATATGTTATCAAAAGTCATCAAACAGTCCAAACAACAATAATTGACAATAAGCTCTCCGTTTAGTTCAACAATCATTTTGAGCGGCAAGCTCGATTGGAATTCGTATAACCCATATCACCCCTTATAGACTTCTTACATTAACTTATCAACATTATTAATATGATAATGAAGTAATTCATCAATGATTCCATCCTTATCCCATATATTTATAACAAAGGAAATAATCCACAACTCCAACTTTCTTCAGTTAGCAACTAGTTCATGTCTTGTCCAACCATTTAACTTAATCAACATCAACATAACCTTAAGCACCTGCAAGAACACAATACAAATATCTACTACAGTGTCTTCAAGTTGAAATCCAAGTTATATTTAGCTTACTACAGCCCTCAATGGCAATACAATACCATAGAAGTGACTTAAGCTAATCCAAGTATTATCTTGTAGTTTAATCTAACAACTTAACCAACATACAAGCAAGCTTAAGCATAATTAGTAGGCTATTATTTTAACCAATAGAAAAAACTTTAAATTTAAGCAAAACACAGCCCACAACTATCTTCAATGACAACACAACCTCAAAGAGGTGTTATTCTTCACTAGAACTAATTTTTGTTGTTGAAATATGGTGCAATCCATTTGCAAGACTTGAAATAACTTAGGGTTGATATGAAAACCATGGGAGAGTATTTTACAGAACATAAACCATGTAAAACAACCTCCCACACGAGCTGGAACCACCCAAAAATCAGCAACAACAAGAAGGACAAGAAGCTTACTAGCGCGACGGGATTCCTGACACTTGATTTGTGTTGTTTGCCCTTTGTTTGGGTCTTGGATCATGAGAGAACCTTGAGAGAGTGTTTTTTTAGGTGTATAGGGTCTGAAGATACTGAAAATGAACGAGTTAAAATGGGGTTGAGGCGTCTTATATATTGACACATCTAAACCACCTAGGTGGGTCCCATAGAGAGCTGCTTGGCACAGTCTCGCTAAAATGCAAATATCTCTCTACTCCGACTTCGTATAAACAAACGGCTTAATGTGTTGGAAACTAGACGCGTAGTTCTCAAATTTGGTAGGTAGATCTGTGACGACCCAAAGGGTCATCACCTAGTTTCTTACCCATTCCATGCTTCTAAGGCCTTGAAAACCTCATCTTTAGTTGCCTCTATTTGCGTGCACAGTCCGGGCGCGTACCTGGATAGCTTAAATATGAAATTCTGGGAAAAATACTAAAATTTGATATTAAAATGAGTAAATTTGACTCCGGTCAACATTTTGGGTAAACGGACCCGGACCCGTGATTTGATGGTCCCATAGGGTCCGTAGGAAAATATGGGACTTGGGCGTATGCCCGGAATCGAATTCCGAGGTCCCAAGCCCGAGAAATGAATTTTTGAGTAAAATTGTTTTTCTGAAATTTATAAAGAAAAGTGAAATGAAAATTGGTTAGAATGTGTTGGTATCGGGCCCGTAGTTTGGTTCTGGCGCCCGGTACAGGTCTTATATGTGGTTTAAGATATTTCTGTGAAGTTTGGTTGAAATTGGACGTCGTTTGACGTGTTTCGGACTTAAAACTCTAAATTTGAAAGTTTATGAAGTTTGAAGAAAAACTAGTGATTTTGAGGTTTGATTCATTGTTTTTGATGTTATTTTGGTGGTTTCATTACTCGAATAAGTCCGTAGGATGATTTTGAGGTCGTGTGTTCATTGGGTTTGAGGTTCCGAGGGCTCAGGTGAGTTTCGGGTAGGTCCCGGGAGGTCTTTAGGCTTAAAATATAGCTGTTCAAGGTCACAGAACTCAGATCCCTGAACTTACCACCGTGGTCCGTGGTCCGTGGTCCTTTTTCGCAGACCACGCTAAGGGCTTCGCTGCCGCGGTTGATTTTTCGTGGTCCGCGGTGGAGGAGCTGGGCCACTGGTCCGACTTCGGAGACCTATATCTTTTGATATACAAGGAATTTGGAGATGATTCAAAAATAAACGTTGTAGCCCTTCGTGTCTAGTTTCCAGAAAGGTAAATAAATTATAATTTGGAAATCTGAGGAGAAAGCTAAAGCCAAAATACTAAAGTATGTCACTGCAGTCATTTTTCTTGGTTTTCTTCAGCTTTTCTTGGCCTTTGCTAGCGCGGCCACGGTCCATTTTCCATGGTCCGCGGTGGGGGACCTGAGAGGGGTATAAATGGATGGAAATTTCATTTATTTTCATTTTTCAAAGCCCTAAAAACATAAGAGACGATTTTCCAAACACTTTTTCTTCTCCAAAACATTAGTAAGTGATTTCTAACTCATTTTCTTTACTCCTTAACTTCTTTTTACAAAATTTCACCCTGGAATCTATGCCTAAAACATGCAATTTAGAGTAGAATATTGGGAATTTGGGTAAAGTTAGGCCCTTTTGAATTTTCTTGGTTTAGACCTCGTGTTGGGGTCGAATTTGGACCAAGCGGGCCCGGGGTCGAATTTTGTTATTTTGGAAGAATGCATGGAAATGAGTAATTAGGCTATGTAATTGAATTATTGAATCTTATTGATATACTTGAGTTAATTATGTCTAGATAATATCATTTCGGAGTTGAATTCTAAAAGAAAGGCGGTGTTAGAGGGTTGATTGCTATATTTTGGACCCGAGGTAAGTGTTTGGTTTAACCTTAGCTTGAGGGAATAGGAGTTGAGTCTTATTTGCTACTTGCTAATTGTAGAATACGATGTATAGGCATGGTGACGAGTATCTATACATTGGTGTCTAGCATGACCGTGAGTCTTTATATTGCGAATATTCCGATTTTGTTGTAACTTCCATGCTTAATTGATGATTTCTATATGTTGTAAAGAGCATGTGAAGGGAATTGTGATCTTTAAACTTCGAGGAGCATTGGCTCGAGTTGTAACACGAACGGTGAAGATATATGAGATAATTGAATCCTTTGGAGCATTGGCTCAAGTGATAGAGTAAATTATGAAATGAAAGTGAAAGAAAGAGAAAGAGTTATTAAAATATACCCTTGCCGGGTCATTGTTACTTTAGTGATTATCTCCCTTGCTGGGATGTTGAGATTACTGTTATTGTTCCCTTACTAGGATATAATTGTTTAATTGATGTTCCCTTGCCGGGATTTCTATTTCTATTATGTTTAATCCCTTGCCCTTGTTTGTGATTGTTGTTTGGGTGAGGAAGAGTGTTAAAGCACGAAGGGTGATGTCGTGCACTATTTTCTATTGTGAGGAAGAGTGTTAAAGCACGAAGGGTGATGCCGTTCACATTTTGCTACTTTGAGGAAGAGTGATAAAGCACGAAGGGTGATGCCGTGCACTTTTGCTATTGTGAGGAAGAGTGATAAAGCGCGAAGGGTGATGCCGTGCACTGTATGTTGAGATCACTGTTATTGTTCCCTTGCAGGGATTTAATTGTTTAATTGATGTTTCCTTTCCGGGATTTCTATTTCTATTTTGTTTACTCCCTTGCCCTTTGTTTGTGATTGTTGTTTGGGTGAGGAAGAGTGTTAAAGCACGAAGGGTGATGCCATGCATTATTTGATATTGTGAGGAAAGAGTGTAAAGCACGAAGGGTGATGTCGTGCATTGTTTGATATTGTGAGGAAAGAGTGTAAAGCACGAATGGTGATGTCGTTCCGTACGATGTATCATTCCGTACAGATATTCATTGATTATACTATGAGGAAAGAGAGTAAAAGTACGAAGGGTGATGTCGTGCCATGATTTACATTGATTACATTATACATTGCATAGTGAAGAAGAGAGTAAAAGCACGAAGGGTGATGCCGTGCCATGATTCACATTGATTACATTATACATTATATAGTGAAGAAGAGAGTAAAAGCACGAAGGGTGACACCGTGCCATGATTTACATTGATTACATTATACATTGCATGGTGAGGACGAGAGTAAAAGCACGAAGGGTGATGCCGTGCAAGTTTGTGATTTCTGATCCTTATTGATATTTTGGCCTTGTTAATCCTTTATTTATTTGAGATTTCTTATATGAAACTGTTATCTCCCCACAGCGTGTTCCCCTTCCTTTATTGATTGATTACTTCCTGTATTTCTTTTCCGTTGTATATATATATATATATATATATATATATATATATATATATATTCGAACTGCACAGGTTTACTTGGTAGTCCGGTCCTAGCCTCGTCACTACTTCGCCGAGGTTAGGCTAGGCACTTACTCAGCACATGGGGTCGGTTGTGCTGATACTGCACTCTGTGCTCTTTTGCACAGATCCAGGTCTTGGACAGCAGCAGTAGTGCAGGAGCAGGCCTTCAGTCCAGGGAGATACCGAGGTAGCCCTGCAAGCGTCCGCAGGCCCCGCGTCTCCTCTATCTATTATTATTTCAGTTTGTTATCTCATTGTACTCAAGACAAACAGTTGTGTTTTCTTTCAGACGATTGTATTTAGTACTCTTAGTAGTTCGTGAGTATTGTGACACCAGTCTTGGGTAGAGGCTTATGTTGAATTTTCCGCATTTCTATTCAGTTTTTCTACAATTTAAGACTTCCGCTTTATTATTAAATTTCATTATTTGCATGCGATTGCTGAAAATTGTTAAATGAGGTAACGTGTTAATGAAAAAGGTAATTAAGGTTTGGCTTGCCTAGCTTCCACTAGTAGGCGCCATCACGACTCCCGAGGGTGGGAAATCCGGGTCGTGACAAGATCATCCAATAGTTCCAAGTATACTGGGGAAAAATCTCAGTTACATTTGACCTAATTCTCAGCACATTATGAATGTAACTTGTGAAGACCTTCGCCAACTTTTGTTCCACAACTTGCTTGACTTTAAAACGTAGGACAGGACTATCATACGATAAAAATAACTCATAGCATAACCTCTTTATCGTGTTAAGAACCATAGTCTCACCCTAAAGTACATGTTATAACATTTCAAACTTGTCGACTTTCGACGAAACTTATTTCATCAATTGGTTTAGCTTCTAAGATTTTCAACCCTCTTGGTATTCGTTATTCATGATCTTAAATATTTGTAACCTCCAAGGTAACATGATTAACTTACTTTATATGCTTCTAAATATAATCTTATTTCTGAGCTTAGATCAATTGACTTACGACGTACTATCACGTACGAAAACATGAGGTGTAACAATCCCATCATATCATCTCAGCCACTGTGGGAAAATCATCAACGTATACCAGCTGACCAGGTGGTGGTGCGTATATAACGTTGTAACCTTTTCTAATATCTGATATATATATATATATATATATATATATATCAGATATTAGAAAAGGTTACAACGTTATATACGCACCACCACCTGGTCAGCTGGTATACGTTGATGATTTTCCCACAGTGGCTGAGATGATATGATGGGATTGTTACACCTCATGTTTTCGTACGTGATAGTACGTCGTAAGTCAATTGATCTAAGCTCAGAAATAAGATTATATTTAGAAGCATATAAAGTAAGTTAATCATGTTACCTTGGAGGTTACAAATATTTAAGATCATGAATAACGAATACCAAGAGGGTTGAAAATCTTAGAAGCTAAACCAATTGATGAAATAAGTTTCGTCGAAAGTCGACAAGTTTGAAATGTTATAACATGTACTTTAGGGTGAGACTATGGTTCTTAACACGATAAAGAGGTTATGCTATGAGTTATTTTTATCGTATGATAGTCCTGTCCTACGTTTTAAAGTCAAGCAAGTTGTGGAACAAAAGTTGGCGAAGGTCTTCACAAGTTACATTCATAATGTGCTGAGAATTAGGTCAAATGTAACTGAGATTTTTCCCCAGTATACTTGGAACTATTGGATGATCTTGTCACGACCCGGATTTCCCACCCTCGGGAGTCGTGATGGCGCCTACTAGTGGAAGCTAGGCAAGCCAAACCTTAATTACCTTTTTCATTAACACGTTACCTCATTTAACAATTTTCAGCAATCGCATGCAAATAATGAAATTTAATAATAAAGCGGAAGTCTTAAATTGTAGAAAAACTGAATAGAAATGCGGAAAATTCAACATAAGCCTCTACCCAAGACTGGTGTCACAATACTCACGAA
>ML421960.1:0-37965 GCA_005239525.1 Nicotiana knightiana | reverse complement strand
TATATATATATATATATATATATATATATATATATATATATATATATATATATATACGAGTATATAACGCCATATGATCATGGGTCAATGTACATGTATAAATGAATGCAATTCATGAGAAGTTCGTCAATAAAATCTCTCGGAACGTTATAAGACCATTATGCCTTTGATTAATATCATGAAATAAACTCCATCAGCTTATGTATTTTCTTAGACCCATGAACAGACGATAGAATAATAAGACACATAGGGAAATCAAGAACGTAGGTACCTCTAGTATTTATATGAATGCTATTTATGAAATTTTTGTTTCATTTGTATCATATAGATCATGCCAAAAGGAAAGAAGGGATAGCCTTAACATGCTTGAACCGATTCTCTTGACAATCCCTCTAACATATATCTTTTGCGAAAACACGTAACGGTGGATCGAAATAGAAAAAAATTCGTATGATATTCTTGAGAAAGATTGTACCGTGCTCTCTTAGAATTGTAAATCCCGTTACTATTACACAGTATAACTTCGTATGAAATTTTGTTGAAGCAAAATTACGTTGCCATAAGCATTGTAAAGGATTCATATGGAGTCTTGTTTGAGAATCCCACTCGTTACTTAGCAGGTCAATCTATCTCACTTTATAATGTAGGAAAAACTTTTAAGATTATGGGTTGTGGGCCCCACTTCTTTGTGATGACTAAGCCACTAAACTCTTTAGATGTGCCACCTTGCTTGTGAATAAGGAGTCACTTAATTGATCATATCTTGCTGCCACGTTGGACACCTTAAGCTTATCCACAATTCTAATTAATTATCCACCAATCTCTTGATTAACTTGTTAATCTCCCATTAACCAATAATTAAATAATTACCCACATAATTAAGAATTATGTCAAATTACTTAAAATACTACTCACTTTTAACACACTTTATACATCTTACTATCATGATCATGTGGTACCTTGTATGGTATTAGTCCATAAATACGGGGTATTATAGCTTGGACCGTATTTTATCTCAAAATAACAAACTTCGATGAAACTCATTTTCTTCGATTCGCTTATCCTCTCACCTTTACGAATTTACTTATCACTTGTTTGAAATAGCGTAATATTTATAATCTCAAAATAATCTCATTCTCGAGCTTACGTCGATTAGCTTACGACGTAACTTTAACGTACGAAAATGTGAAATGTAACATCTCATTTTCAAGCTTTCATCAATTTACTTATGGCATACTTTCACATATGAAAACATGGGGTGCAACAATATAGATGATTAGCGAGTATCATTTATAATTCTTGTCTCTATTACCTCGTCGAGGTTAGTTATGACACTTGCTACGTACATGGGTCGGTTCTACTCATGCTACACTTTGCACTTAATCGTGCAGATCTAGGTGTTGGACCGAGTTATCAGTAGCTGAGGCTTGTTGCTGAGTTATCTTCGGATAGACGAGGTAGAGCTGCATCTCGACCGTAGTCTTGGCGTCTCTTTTCATTTTGTACTAGTCTTTCATTCATACAATATTATTATTTGGCATCTCAGACTTGTGTTTCCGTTTTGAAGCTCATGACTCTGTATTTACCTATTCTGAGGGATTATTATGTATTGACATTTTTATGTTATGTTGATGGCTTTAGACTCATAATATTTTCTTCTTTTCTGTTATTATGATTTGTTATTGTTATTTCGGCTTGCCTAGCAGGTGCGTTAGGTGCCATCACGACTGATTGGTAGTTTTAGTTCGTGACATTTTACTACACCAGCAATGCATTTATAGTTTCTAAAATGCGTTAATAAATATTACTAGTTACTCGTAGGTTTTTGAGAAAAATGGGTGTGTCGGTGTAGGTTTTTGAGTGGTCAAGCATGGAGATTTCTAGGTTAGCCTTAATGGGAAAATTAATCCAGATATAATTTTTTATATTAAAAATAATTGGTTAAAAGAATTGTAACGCAAAATTTAAAAAATATCGTAAACCACAAGAAATATTAGTGTTATAAAACCAAACTTGAAATTATCCCTTATATTTACATAGGATTGTTCTTGTATGAATGACTCAAGTGTTTGATTTAAAATGAAAAAAATACAAAACAACCCTTTAAGCTTGTCAGTATATTTCATTTAAATACTCGAATCAGAAGCCTTTTCAATTAAGGACCTAAACACATGATAAGGTGTTTCTACTGAATATTTCATAGCCTATAAAAAACTTCTATGCGTGTTCTGAAGCGCTCATTATGTGGATAAGTTAATGCCACCTGCTCCATTAAAAAAAAGAGAAGAAAAAATCAAGATCCATTTTTTTTCAAAATCACCCAAAAAGATAAAAATATCAAGTGTCTAATGGGAACACTTTATCAGGTATTTAGACGTTTAATTGGAACTATCTTAGTTTGAGTATAACTGGTTGGTGTCATGTGACTAAGTGTCACAGTAGCGTGGGTGTTGTGTAATTAGAAATTGTTAATACTCTATTAGACAATTCAAAGGTCAACTTTTCTAGGTGCCTTATTGAAGATTTGATGAATTTTGAAACTCACCACAAAATGGTAGGTATAACGGCTTCTCCGATTCCATCGTTTCGAGCTACCATGACCGTAGATTAGCCTCTTTTGTGAAAAGCCTCAACACAATTGCAGCTATCTCCTTTCCTTATAAAATCATAAACCTCCTCTTTTTGGCCTTCCATTCCAATTCTCTTTGCATCTCTACCAGAGTTTTGTGGCCAACAGTTTGCGGTGGAGATATGTCGGCTCAACATTTTTGAGGCTGATATCTCTACCGGTCTTGCTTGCATATGGTATCATTGTTTCTTCATAGAGTCATGCATGTTTGGGTTTGTGGGTGGGGTTTGCATTGTCTTTTCTAATAAGTTTCGTTATTTGTGTGTTATCATGTACCTATATGTATTCAAAATTATTCAACTGTCGATTGTTGTTTTTGTTTTTCGATCAGATATTGCAAAATCTAAATGGGGCTGCCATAATCAAAGTGGTACGGAATTATTATAATCCTATTATATTACACTTTTCCTTCTAAACATTGTATAATGAACACTATGATTGTCACCTTTTATTTTGGTGGTGTGGTGTAGTAACTTTCTAAACTCCAGTGCACATATTTTCAGAATATACTGCTTCCGTTTTGGGAAATGTGATTCAACAATGGCTGTTTGGCCAAGCCGGAGAGAAGCAGCTTATGCTGGCTAATCACTTTAAAAAGTATTTTTGAGCAATAATTTATGTTGATTAAGTTTTTCAAAAAGTATTTTTAAATATTAAATTATGAATAAGGACATGAATATATTTACTTCATAGTTAATATTATAAGGAAATAAATAATCTCAAAAAAATAATTAAATTTTCTCATTTTATTTAAGTAAAATATGAAAATAAAATTAAAAAGTACTTAATTCATTTAATATATTTAATCATATTAAAAATCATTCAACAAATATAAAAGTATTCACCCCTAAAAATAAAAAGAAATGCTTATACATTAATAACCTATGTAATAAGTTTAACAGTTATTTTGGTATATACTATATTTTGTAAAAGGGTATTTCTGGTAAGAAGAAAAGTCAAAACTGCTCCTGTTTCTCCTTTAGGGAAGAAATTACTTTTTTCTGCTTCTCAGAAACTACTTCTACACTTTTGAACTCTAGAGAAGCTTGGCTGAATAGGCTATTACTCGAATTATTTTGGCTCTGGCTCTTTGGTTTCTAGGTATCACCATGTTGCTCGCATTGAACTTGTGGTGTAAAATGAGACATTTATATTTTGTGTGGCTATAAATTATTGCATAAAGGTAAATTGTTTCCAAATAGGGAAATAGGTCGTTCTTTTTGACACGAAGACAAAAAAATTATGTTCATATAAATTGAAACGGAGAGAGTATGAAATTTGAACTGGTGGCAGGGAAGCACTGAGATTCCATATGTACAATGTTATTTTATGGTGATTGATTATTTTCTTAACTTCCCGGATCACACAGGCGTTATATTTAACAGTGAACTAAAAGCAACTTTCTTCAAATTTTCTTCTACATAAGAAAATGGTTTAATTAGGATGGTCTCGACTAATTTTTGTACGTGCAGCGAAGTTATATATAGCTTGAAAATTTGTGTGCTAACATCTCAGAGGGGAATATGTGTCTTTCTTCCCCTATATTGCTCTTTTCTTCGTGTGGCTTTTCTTCTCTTTTTTTTTTTTTTGCCTTAACTTCTGCTTGCATCATCTCAGAGGGGGTTATGTAATGTGGTTGAGGTTTTGCAAATGATTTTCTTCTTATTCGTTTCCATGATATAGGGGTTATCCAACACTCAGTTGCGAAGCCACATGCAACCAAAGAGATGCAATTGAATCTCCTTCATTGGTAAATTGTACTGCGTAAATAGAGTTAAAATAACCTTTCTGTACATAATTATTTTGAATCTCTTTAACACAACACAAGAGAATACGTGTTGAAATCCCAGTTGTGCCATTTTTGGGTTATTTTGAATCCCCTTGTCAAAATTCGTTTCCGTTATTGCTTGTAAAGTCGATAACCTTTTATCTTGCCAACAGAAATTTTAAGTCTTTAACTTTTCCGCTTCAATAGAAATTTCACGGACATAATGAAGCATCTTCTCCGTGATTATTATTTTAGATACTGCGTTTCCTTGTAAAAGTGCTTTGACTGTAATTCTACATACACGCATTTATTTTGACATTAAAATGGCTTGCTAGGATTTTGGTTGTCTCTGTGCAAATACTCTCAAAACGTTCTATACAAGTTTATTATAGATAGTTTAGAAGGTAGTGGTACTTTCACTCCTCTAATTCTATATCCAATTAGAAAGTTCAATAGTGTACAAATAAGATTAGCATTTTTTTCTGGTGATGTCTTTGTTGTATCGTACGAGAATGTTACGATATCTAACTCTGACAGTCATTTTCTTCTCCTGCACTTTATCTCAGGTGTCCTCATCTTCTGGTATGTTGAAAGATAGATATTGTTCATAGAATTTCTTGAAAATTGGACTCTAAAGGAAAGCAAACACTTAGATTTTGAATCAAATGTGAGGTAAATTTTTTGGCTAACCATCTGAAATTCAGTACACCTACTGTTGTTTATTGTAAAAGCATGTGAAAAACTGCAGAGAATGCACAAGTACACGTTATGGTGGCATGATTATTTTTCTAAACTTCCTGGATTATACATGCATGATAATCTTGGTATCCCGAAATAATTGCGCTTTCCCAAATTGTATCTACTACTAAACTGGTTAAATAGGGGTAAGAATCATGTGTTAACCAATTACCACCAATCACAATTCATTAGTGTGTATATTCTTAAAGTCATTTGATATAGGCATCAACTAATTGAACCTGTGCTGATGGAAATGTAGAATGGGGAGAGCAAAACTAAAACTGCATAAGTTGGATGGTAGCAACCGCATAGGAGTATACTCAAGGCGAAAGAAGGGACTCTTGAAGAAAGCTAATGAGCTGTCAGTATTGTGTGACATTGACATCTTTCTTGCCATGTTTTCACCAGGTGGAAAGCCTAGTGTATACAAGTCAGATAACAGGTACTTTTTCCCACCGCGATAACTCAAGATTAAGCCTTAAATTTCCATATCTTAATGTTATAGGTCTTTGGAGAGAAAACTAATGCGTCAATTATTTTGTTCTAGGAAATGTGATTATTACTTTTTGATGCCAAGACACTTTATCCATGTCTACAATTTATGAGATATGAAGTATCCATGTCTACACTTTATCCACCTGAATGTAAATAGGCTAATTTTAATTATTATGCACCTTTAAATCAAACAAATATTAGAGACCAGATTTTGCAAAAGCCTTTCTATCGATAAATCTTAAATCCCCTGCATTCTTCTTCCTTCAGTTGCTTTGAGGACATGATTACCAAGTTTGCCGAAGTAAATCCAGAAGAAAGGGCAAAAAGGTAACATAACATATTTGTATGAATAATTGCGCTGATGAAATAATTGAATGCGTTAAGAGTAATTCTTTCAACTCTTCTTTTACTTGATAAGCAGGAAGATGGAGTGTCTTGATGTAAGTCAACCTTCTGTCTTTCTGTTCATGTGTGCATTTAAATTTTCAAGGTGCTTTTCTAGTGATGCATTTTTATGGCTTTGAACATTTAGACAATAAAGAAAGCTTGCAAGAAGTCTGATCACGATGTAGACATAGGACAACAGTTTTATCCTGGGTACGTTTCATTTCACTTCCAAGTAGTTATGTCTACCTATCTTTTAAGAAATCAAGGCCTGTCAAGTTGACATTTTTTACTACTGAAAACTTTTCTTCTCATTCTTTTTCAGGGATTTGACAACGGAGGTATTAATTTTATTTATCACAAAATATCACTATGATTATCAAATTTGTTGCCATTGGTAGAAATGCTAGTTAGATTTACTGAGTTTCTTGTGCTTAATGTAGGATATCAATTTTCTCTCACATTCATTAAGGATTCGACTTTCAGACACTGAGGGTAGAGTCAGGTAACTTTGATCTCTTTCAATGTTCATTTTTTTTCAAAGGATTTCTTCCAGTACTAACATAAAACCATAATCATAGATGCGTGGTTTTGTTATATATTTAGTGATTTTTATAAGAAAAACCTGTTATTTTTCTTCTGCAGGTGTTAAGAAGTTGTATTATTCGTTCTTGAATTGTTCCAAAGAACAACTATTTTAGATAGGAGATAAAGTCCTCAGAATTATATAATGTTTGGCAGAATACTTAAAAAGTTGGTTTACCAAATGCTTAAAGTTTCACATTTCTACTAAAAAGCTAGTGATTCTTCCACTCTTGATTGGGTCAATGCTTCAGGGAGGAAGAAAGTTTGTAGATCTTTAACAGAAATCAGATGAAATTGTAACTCAACAGTATTACTATAGTGCGCCTTTTAAGTTAAATTCAACTCCCATGAATAGCACGAAAATTTTCTTTGAAGTAAGTGAAAAAAAACAAGGTGCAGATGTTGACCAGTAGAGTAAGATTGATGTGCTCGTGGCAGTGAACAAAAGACTAGGGAAGGGTGTTAAGGTAAGGACCTAATTTTACAGTGCCTTGACATGCAGTTTGAGAAAGCATTTTGTTAGGATATATTTAAATGACACGTGGCTTTGTCCTGTCCTCTTATGTAGGCATTCATTCTTCACATACTACTATTCTCTTTATGATTCCCGTTTAAGAGTTTATCCGATATCAAGCTTTGACTCTACGAGTTAAACGTGGACTAACGAGGCCAGGACCTACTCCTTTTGCAGTTTTGATTTGACCACAATTTGTGAGAAATGAGAAAGTGAGTTGGCTGAGTTGGTTCATGAACTTTTATTTCATTACTTCACATGATAGTGAGTGAATTTTACTGTGTTGGTCCGGCAATTGTTATATAAATACTTTTGAAAAATATTTATTTCAAACTTTTCTTGAACATTATATCATAAAAATAAACTTATCTGCCTTAAAATAAGAGATGAGACTTTCTCTAAATCAACTTCACATTTGAGGAGAACTTGTTTTTTTAATCAAAATTCCTTTGTCAACTGCACTGACAATCATTACGCCATTATTGGTTTGACTGAGTATTGTGGTTGTGTCTAATAAATAAATGGAGATCATTTCTATTACATATGCTGGATAAACATTCAAATGATAATCAAATAATTCTGTGAATACTTGTGACCTCAGAAATGGAATACACATAGTCTAATGTGTCATGTGTGTGGTCATAGGAATTAGGAAGTAAAGTTAGATACTGTTTTGGGGAAGGCCAGTAAATTATTGCAAAGTTGCTAGCTGATTTTTTGGCGTTTCTGCATATATGTAACTTATGAGTCTATCATAAGCTTATCCAAATTTTTCCACCAGCTAAGTTTACAGTGACAGACTAAGTTGGGCAGTATTTCACAAATCCTTCGAGTAACTTCATATGTTTCATTCTTTGTTTCATGTGTAGCTGAAGAATGTTTAGAAGGTTACATATTCTCCTTTTTCTCTTCCAGAAAAGAGAATATTCTTTGTTATAATTCAGTACAGTATGGCCAAACCAAAAAAAAAAAGCAGTGGAAGTGTTGCATGAATAGATCAACAGTTAGCTGATTCAGATTTTTCTCTCCCGTCCCTAGGTTGATATGCCTCGTTCTTACTATTATTTCTATGGAGATAGTTCTAAGAACTATATATGACATTTCTTTTTGTTTTGGAATATGTAGGCTATGGAAGAATCTTGAAAAGATTGACAGCGTTCAACAACTTAGGAAAATGGAGGACTCAATATCAAAATCTCTTATCGAAATCGCGAAACATAAGGTATACTATTCTTGCTTCACCTGGCATTCAATAGCTATTTTTTTATTTAAGCACTTATGCGCAACCAATCACCACATTTATTATGAATGATCAAATTTACTCATTATTGTTAATTTATTCGATGAAGACCTCAAGGGCCTTAAAGGGAGTACTATTGTTGGATATATATTTGGTTAAGTCTTTTACTTAAACTCACTTTGTTTTCTTTAATAAAAGTATTAAAAAATTCTGGTTTATGTGATACCCTAACGTTTCTTAGAGTAAAAGTTGTCTCTATGAAAATAATAGGAGCGTGGTGTTATATTGATCGTCTTGCAGCGGATCGTAAGCTAATTTCTTTATTAATAGTTTAGAACTACAAATAAGCAAAATGAAAAGAGCTGCTTATAGAATACTATGCTTGGCTGTAATGTTTCCAACATATCCATTATTTATCTTTTGATTTTCTTATTTTTCCATATTTTGATAAAAGCTCATAATTAGTGTTAATTATTGGGAAAATATAACGTGCAATTATAAGTTAAAGAGTTATGCTTTACAGTTTATTGTAAATTAAAAGATTGTAATGAGCTCTATTTGCGTTGCAGTGTGAGATGGGTTCATTAATTTTTGGTGCTGGGCAAGATTTTCAACTTTCTTCAGTCCAACATGGGATGGATTTACCTTTGAACTCTGATGCTAGGAAAGATCTCCGTCCATGTTCATCAGTCCATGCTTGTGATATTGAAAATATTGATGTATATGAAGACATGAATTCATTTGATTCATCTTTACTTTGTGATACTGGGCAAGATTTTCAGGCTTCTTCACTGATGCAACACGGGATGAATTTGGGGCAAGAGCTCTATCAATGTTCATCAGTCCACGGCGAAAATATGGATGTATACGAGGACTTAAATTCATTTTCACTAGAGTGAGGAACCACCTTTATGTGCTTCAGACATCCAACTATCATGTCCCTTTCTAAGTAAAAGATATTTATTATATGATCTAATTGGCATTGATATCTTTACTGCTATGTCTAATAAAAACACAATATTTTTGTCTCGTCTTCCTTCTCCCAAGCTCCCCCAATACTTCCTTGTTTGTACTGTAATCATACTTTTTTATTTTATCTACAGAAGTAATTATTAGCTTCTGACATTTTAATGATTTGGGGTCTCTAGGTATTTGGAGGAACCATCCTTTTTTTTTGAGAGCTACACAAATCTGGTTTGCAACAAAGAAATTGAAGTCTCTATGCCAGAATCCGTAAATTTTGTACCTGATGACATATTTCTGGATTGTGAAGTAAATCAGGAAGATATTGTAACAGATTTTGGATTTACCTTTGATGTGCCACAACTAGAACAGACGAATGACCAGGGAAATGCTTTTGACTGTAGCATCAACAAGGATTCCAGACTTCCTCATTCTGATCTTGTTAACATCCACGATAGTTCAAAATCAGCACCTGGTACTTGTGAAAATATGATATTGGCCGAATCTCTACACTTTCTGGTAATTAGTTTAACCTTTATGATGTCGCGAAATCTCTAATATACTTACACTCCTTTCACATTTCATTATTAAAACATTTTGAAAAAAAAAAATATTGCTGAATTGAAGCTATATGAGAACCATTTGAATGCTTACGATTTGGTATCACCATCAAGTCTAAATTGCTGATTGTAACTACATTAGTCTCAAGATTATTATAGAACCTCCAATCAACTTTTTTATCAAACCTTACAGTTCAGATTTATATCATAGCACCGATCCACTTAGTTCGGTCTAGAGGACGGGATAATAGGAGCATAGCACCGAATATGTCAGAATAGTCCCACCCAGTAGATGGACGAGCTATAGTAGTACCAATCAAGGAAGCCTTGAACTATAGGTCTTTCTTTCCTGATGGTTACTCTTAAGGAGAAAATTTTCTATAAACTTCAACAACAATAATAATAACAAACTCAGTTTAATCCCATAAGTGATGTTTGGGGAGAAACTGTACACAGACTTTACCCCTACCCTGAAAGGGTAGAGGCTATTTTTGATTGATCTTCTGCTCAGGGAACATAACAAATAAAGCAATAAGCAATAACATCAGCAATGTAATAGGGTAATGAAAGCAAATGACACAAGTAATAAAGAACCAAGAATACAATTTTCTCTAAAATGTCTTCACATTTTGAGTGGAGAATTCTTTTGAGGCTAAATTCGATCATCCTACTGCCACGGTGGTCGCTTTTGCATCTTAGGTTTTGGAAAATCTTTGTAATTGCATCTTATCAAAAGATGGAGATCATTTCTTTGACATTTGATGGCCAAAAATATAGATGATATTCAGAATTCTGTAACTCTTCTGAGATCAGAAATGAAAGATACATAATCTAGTGTACGCGGTCATAACAATTTGCGTGACGTTTGAGGAAGGTCAATGAGTTGCAGAAAAGCTGACAGCTAATTGTTGGCTTAGTTTGTTGCATATATTTTAGTTATTAATCTAGGATGCATTCCGACATTGTCCACCATCTGTATTTTTAGTGGAAAGATTTTATTTGGAGCATTTCCAAAATCCTTAGAGTACATTGTGTGATTCAATGTTTGACGTGCAACTGAAGAAACATTTAACAGATCACACACTTCTCCTCTCTATCAAAGAAAAGATTTTGCTTCTCACTAATATCCCATTATATCATATTACATTCTGATAACTTAAATTAGTTTAGTTGAGCAGACGCAGTGAAACATGTAGCATAAATTGATCAATGGTAAGCTGACTCAAATTCTTTCTGTCCCCTGACTTAATATACTTAGTTTTCCTTTTCCGCAACTTACTGTTTTTCATTAATATCCCATTTTATCATATTGCATTTTGATAATTTAATTAGGTTAGTTGACGCAATAAAAAAAATAGCATAAATTAATCAGCAATAAGCTGACTCAAATTCTCTCATTTCCTAAACTAATATGCTTTATTTACCCAAGGAAAACTAAGGAAGTTTTCCCTTTTCACAATTTTCTCTCGGCATAAAGCATTATAGCATGTTGATTCCTTTTCTCTTGCGATCTGGGAACTGTAAATTTCATAAGAATATTCACAAAATTAACATCATGAATAACTTAGAAAAATAGGTGACTCACTAGCAAACTCCATTAAAGTGCCTATGTTCTCCTTTATTGCCATTATGATAGAAATTAAAAATTAATATTAATTAATAGATACATCTTAGTGCTCTGAAATACTGTGTATGCTACATGTTTTAAGGAGCATTCTTTGCATTTCAGTATGGGATGGATTCATCAAGTTCTAATGCTGGAGGTTCCTCAATCAAGCATGGGATAAATTCTTCTTCAACTCAACTCGATGCAGGCTCATCTGTCAATGGTGGTGATAGTGAAAATATGGACGATTACGAGGATTTTATTGCATTTCATTCATGTTTAAAATTTGAAAATGAACACGAGTTTCAGTCTTCATCATCAATTGGCCGGTATAGTATGAATTCACCTGTAAGTTTTGATGCTGGGCAAAAGCTGCATCGATCTTCATCAGTCAGCGGAGATGATAGTGAAAGTATTAATGGATACGGGGACCTAAATTTGTTTGTACAAGGGTAAGAGTTTACCTTTATATCAAGCTTCAAGCTGCAAATCCTCATAGTCGTTGTTAATTTGATAATAGTGCAGTAACGATATCTTTATTCCTTCGTCACCACGTTTAGACAAATGTATTATTGTTCCTATTTCCCATCCATATGCCCCATTCACCATCATCAGTATCATTATCACCACCTTTATCATTATATACAGAGATAATTATTACCCTCTAATATGTCATTTGATTTCGGATTTCAGGATTTTGGATGATCCATCTTTATCGATCGAGAGCTGTACATATTTTACTTTCAACCATGAAGTTAAAAATTATAAGCCGGGATATGAAAATTGTTCAGCGGATAAAATGTTTCTGGATTGTCAATTAAATCAGGAAAATATTGAAATGGCATTCAAATCTAATCTTGATTTGCCACTGGTAGAGCAAATGGACGTCCAGGAAAACACTTTTGACTGTCTCAACAAAGGTTATGGATTTCCACTATTGACATCCATCCTAGTGTAATTTGTGACAATATGACTATCTCAACATTCCTGTAAGTTTCACCTGTCTTAACCTTTTATTTCACTTGGAAACTACTCCTCTCTAACAATTCCTTCCTCACTTCCTTACTCCTTACATTGTCTTTTTAAATTTTATTACTTACTATTAAGAGGGGGGGAAGGGGAGGGAGTTTTCGCATTGGGGTGGTTCGATCCCTGATCACATGGTGAAGGATCATGGGCTTTGTCACGATTTAAACTGATGGGTCGCGACGGGCACCCGGTACCTTACTCAACCGAGTACCAACATAACGTATCTTTTCGTATCATGCTATCATAGGTAAATGAGATGGAAAGGTTGTCGCAGGATAACTAGAATAAAACATGTAATACCAACTTATACATAACACATATGGGCCCACAAGACCAAAATGATCACTCGTATACTAAACATAGGTCGATTAGGCCATACAATCTGTTACGTACATGACATATGTCTACAAGCCTCTAAGAGCAGATATTTACCATAAAGGTCGGGACGGAGCCCCGCCGTACCAATCAATACATGACCAAATCGTACTGACCAAATAAGAAACTCTGGAGCAAATGGAGCGCACCAATACCTTCCTCTGAGCTGATAACCTACTTGGAGGACTCTCAACCTGTCTATCAGGATCTGCAGGCATGAAACGCAGTGTCTCAGACAAAAGGGACGTCAGTACAAATAATGTATTGAGTATGTAAGGAATGGAAAATCAGTAAACAATAGACGTGAGAGAAACATGGAGTAAAAGACTCGACATGTAAGTCTGAATAACTTTGTGAATCATTTAATACTTATAATTTCATGCACATGTGTATAACTGTCATACCATGCATGGGTATAAGTGTTCATAACATCATCAAGCCTCTGAGGGCATCCCATCATATCATCTCGGCCATTGTGGGCAACATCATCAACGTATACCAACTGATCAGGTGGTGATGTGTATATAACGTCGTAACCTTTATATATATATATATATATATATATATATATATATATATATATATATATATATATATATATATATATATATATATATATATACGCGTGTATATATAACACCATCTGGTCATGGGTCAATGTAAATGAATACAATGCATGAGAAGTAAGTCAATAAAATCTTTCGGAACGTCGTAAGACAATTATGCCTTTGATTAATATCATGAAATAAACTTTATTAACTTACGTATTTTCTGAAACCCATGAAGAGATGATAGAATAATATGACACTTGGGAAATCAAGAACATAAACATCTCTGGTATTTCTATGAATAGAGTCATTTATGGAAATTCTGCATTTGCTCGTTTCGTTTGCGTCGTATAGATCATGCCAAAAGAAAGAAGGGATAGTCTTAACATACCTGAGCCGATTCTCTTGACAATCTCTCTAATACACGTCGATTGCACAACACGTAATGACGAATCAAAGTAGGAGAAAATCCGTGTGATATTCTTGAGAAAAATTATATCGTGCTCCATTAGAACTTGCAAATCTCGTTGCTATTACACAGTATAACTTCGTACTAAATTCTTGAAGCGATTTATGTTGCTATCATCAAATCCTTTATGAATTTTGTGGCTTCTTATTGTTTGACTTGGACATTCTTTTGTATAAGTTTGCTGGAGAGAATTTATGTTGCCATAAGCCTTATAAATCCATTTGTTACTTTTGTACTAAACATCTCCGTAATGATAGAGCTTTATATATTGGAGATTATTTTATATAAAACTTCTCTAACATGCCACCAACTCATGAAGACCAATGAGTCATTATATGGGCATTAGTGGGCTGCCACGTTTGTTATCAAGTCTTATCCAATAATTCTCCCATTTTCATTATAAAATATTAATCCCTTACTAATTTAATAATTAATTAATTACCCATATAATTAAGAATTGTCTTAGATTACTTAAAATATTATTTATTTTTAATATACCTTATACACTTTACTATAATAGTCATGTAGTACTTTGTATGGCACTAGTCCATAAATACCGGGTATGATAGCTCGGACCGTATTTTATCTCAAAATGTCACACTTTGACAATTCATTTTCTTCGATTTTCTTACCCTTTCACCTTCACGAATTTACTCATCATTTGTTTGAATAGCATAATGCTTATAATCTCAAGATAATCTCATTCTCGAACTTACGTCGATTAACTTATGACGAAACTTTAACGTATGAAATACGGAATGTAACATCTCATTTTTCGAGCTTCCATCAATTTATTTAAAGCGTATTTTCACGTACAAAAACATGAGGTGTAACATGCTTACTCCTTACTTCTTGAGACATTCATTTTGTTCTATAATTGGCAAAAGATCCATACATGAGAAACTAGTGGTCGTTAAAGCGGTTCTACTTGAGGAATGATCTCTTATTAGAATGTATGTCTTCTCCAAAATCATGTCTAAATTGCTGGATTTTGAAGGGGATAATGCACGTCTCTAAAACATGCAGTTAAGTATTAATTTTCCCTCCCATATGACATCTGATAACAAAATGATAGGGATTTAACAACTACTAAAGAAAATTAAGAAACGCGCGGAAGCTAAAAGAAAATAAAGAAACAAAAAAGACGGAAAATTAAAGATAGATTGAATTCAATAAACTCTTTCTTGAATTCAAGAAGTCTATTCTTGAAGTTGAATCCTAACAACAACAATTAGCTAACAAAGAAATCGTCTTTGGTAGAGACTTAAAAACAAGAAATAGGTTGTAAAACCCGACCCTTTAGAATAACAATAAGCCTAAACTTATCACCTTTCTTGAATACCTAGAAATAATTTAAGATTTCGAAAAGGGTTTAATCTTACCACCATAAGTTGAGCCTTGAAGGTTGAAGAATAAATCCAAGAGTAGCCACACACAAGAGTGCAAAAAAAAAATCTCACAATTTTTATTGATATGGTCTATAATAATCTAAGTCTAAAACAAAGAAGACACCCTTTATATGGAGAGGGGTCACGAAATTGTACCTAAAAAATAAGGAAACAAAGTCCTAAACTACTTTAGATAACAAGTCCAACTACCTTAGGAAAAGGAAAATACTAGGAAGCAAAAATCAAGTCATTCTTGGAAAGTAATACAAAAAATCTTAGTAAAAGGAAAACATAACCTTAACTAACTAGGAAAGCAATAAATATAGTTTCATAATATATGGAAATAAGTCCCAAATCAATCATGGATAGAATCTTGAAAATGTTGAAGAAAATATGCAAGCAACTTGGCACCAACTTGCACTCAACATATAGCACGACTATTGTACCCTTCTTGAACATCAAATAAGTCATTTTTATGCTATAAAAGCGTGGCTTCATGGGCTGAAAGTTTGGACACATTTTAGGTGCCAAATTGGTCCAACAGTGGTCTAATTTGGACATTTTTCAGAGGATGTTTCTTGGGATCTAATCCATCTCTTCTTGGACATGAATTTAGGCCATAAAATAATTACACCACCTAGATAACTTATATCCTTTATCCTTGAGCTCTTCCTCCCAACTAACAACTTCTTTGATCGCTCGTGAAGTTCAATGACCTTGTTTTGTAACTTTTTAGCTTGACATCTTGTTAAAGGCCTTCTTTGAGATTTCAAATCTTCATCCTTGTCCTTGAATAGATTTGAGCTTCCTATGATACTATCACCATCTCAATATATACAGGGATAGAATAAAGCAGGTTGAAGACAACTTAATTATTTGTGGAATACCAACAGAATTATTTATGGAATACGAGTATCAAGAGAATATTAGAATCGTCAACTACTTCACATTCATGTACAATTTTGTTTGTTGTTTGCGTATATCAAAACATGAACAATGTTTTGACAACTAATTTCTGAAGTCTTATAGCTTAGTTGCTTTATGAGCTTAAAGATACCTGTTGGCTATCGATATGGCATTCCTTAATTTCTCTAAAATTGCAGCTCATTGTTTAGCAGTATTGCAACTTTGCAAGCAATGGCAAACATCGAAATTTCCTTACGAAAAAGAATTGCAGCTCATCAATTTCTATGTATTCCGTGCCCACCTCATCGACATATATATATATATATATATATATATAAAGTAGGTGAAGGAACGCGATTATCTAAACATATTAGATAGTGCGTAAATTACAAACGAGAACTTACTTGTTTGTGTAGTGGAAGTGGAAGGAACGGGTGACCTGTGATTGGAATTACCGATCGGCGGCGGTTATCACAATGTATTTGATCTCTTAACCGCAGTGTAAACCTACTTTGATTTTAGGAGAAGACTAAGCGTAGAAAAATACTGCGTATTCTGTCTATTTAGAAGTACACCATATGTGTACTTACTGTGATTTGCCCTAGTGGGCTCTATAAGCACCCCTTATGGGTGGATTCTATTTACTACATCTCACACTCACACATAATGAGAGTGCTCATTTAAATTTGAGAAACATATTCTCATCTCATCTCCTCAATCATCCATATAAGGAAATAGACCGTGCAACCAATTTGGGCCATAAATTTGGGCCATAAAATAATTATAACACATAGATAACTCATATCCTTTATTCTTGAGTTCTTCCTCCCAACTAACAACTTCTTTGTTCGCTCTTGAAGTCCAATGACCTTGTTGTGCAACCTTTTAGCTTGAGAGATTGTTAAAGGCCCTCTTTGAGATTTCAAAGGTTCATCCTTGTCTTTGAATATATTTGAACTTCCTAGGATGCTATCACATAAGTAACTAAATTTGAGTTCCTTGATCTATAAAATCATATTTAACTCATATCTGGCTCACAAAGTAGACTAGGTGAACGTTTTTCACCCTAATGACTTTATGTCATTGGTTAAGCGACATTCTGATTTTAAGCGAATATCTCTCAAATTATCCTTAACATAATTTTGCTTAAAATAATGTCTCATCTCCTCACATTATTAAGATAAGGAGGTTGTTTCCCGTGTGAGAAGGTCAACCTCTTGTCTACCTGATATACTTATAAAAATGAACAAAGAATGCACATAACATTCAGCAATAAAAATATGTATGTAAATCAACTTTATTGATAATCAAATAACATCAGTTTGTGAACACGGGAAAATAAATAACAAAATAAAGTATATCAAAGTCTACGCAAGCCTTGAGACCTTGTGTGCCTCACAAGTACATCTCTAGACAAAGGCTTGGTCAATGGATCTACTAACATATCTTTTATAAAACAAATATCACATCTATGACCTTGCATCTAACTGTCGCGACCTCATTTTCTCATCTTAGGATATCGTGATTGCACCTAGTCTTTAAGACTAAGTAAGCCTGCAGTTTAATAATAACTTAACAAGAATAGTCAAATAGGAATACTAAAGTAAAACTGATAAACTCATATAGACTTCCAAGATAGAATCTCAACAACAACTCTCCCAGAACCAGTGGAAATGAGTCATAAACTCTATAGAATAATTTAGAATATCTATTACAACACTGTTTAAATGAGAAATACAACAAAAATGAAAGATAAGGGAAGGTGACTCTGAGGCTTGCGGACGCTAAGTAGGTATATAATGAAGTATCCGGATGACAACTACAACCAAACACTAACGTCCAGCATGGGCAGACATACCCATCTGCACAAAAGACGTGTAGAAGAATATGAGTACACCACAACGATACCCAGTAAGTATGTTACACCCCATGTTTTAATACGTGAGAGTACGTCGTAACTCAATTTATGTAAGTTAGGAAATAATATTATATCTGGAAGCATATAAAGTAAGTTAATCATATTACCTTAGAGGTTACAAATATTTAAGATCATGAATAACGAGTACCGAGAGGGTTGGAAAGCTTAGAAACTAAACCAATTGAGAAAAATAAGTTTCGTCGAAAGTAGACGAGTTTGGAATGTTATAACATGTACTTTAGGGTGAGACTATGGTTCATTACATGATAAGGAGGTTATTCTATGAGTTATTTTTGTCGTATGATGGTCGTGTGCTACGTTTTGAAGTCAAGCGAGTTGTAGAACAAAAGTTGGCAAAGGTCTTCACAAATTACATTCATAATGTGCTGAAAATTAGGTCAAATGTAACTGAGATTCTCTCCGAATATTCTTGGAATTATTGACTGATCTACCACCCAAATTGAATATCTATGAGTCTAGTTTCAAACGCATTAAACCGTTCATCGATACGACATAGGAGTAGAGAGATATTTGCAGTTTTGCGAGACTGCGCAAACATCATAAGTGATAAGTAGGTGGTTCACTAAAGCTTTTTGAGCAATAAATTTCGTGTGTTATATGAGATTTTATTGGGACATATTATATACCAATCTGAAGATATTGGAATGTATTTTCCAACGCTCTTAATCATTCGTTCATACGACATCCGAATAAAAAAATATTAACCATCCGAAGAAGGGCCAATGCTAGGGTGCCAAGCTAGCACCTCTTTGACTTTTTCAAAGTTGATATATATAAGTCTTAGGTCGGCTTTCTCTTCATTTTTCAGTATAACACGACCAGGGAACACCCATAAACATATCCTTAAGCTATCTTCTAGGGTTTCAAAGAGGATTATCATCCCGGGCATGAAATCGAGAAGCGATAACATCAAAATGATCCCTACGACGTAAGTGTCATTATACCGCCTCTCTTTTGTCTTTGTAGTTAGAGTTTTGGAAGTTACTTCATAGTTAAGAAATGTCTAATATCTGTATTTAAGTGTTTAAATATCAAGAAAGGTTGATAAATGTGTTTCCTAATAGTTAGAACTCACGGGACGATGATCGGAAGCCGTGCGTTCGAGTTATTTGACAAAAGTGGACTGTTTGTGGGTTGTTTCGTGTTGGCCTCTTGTGCTGATGTTTTATGGAGTTTTGGAGGATAAAAGGTGTGGGAAAATAATACATAATGATGGAATGGTGGGCTGGTTGTTCGTCGTTATTTTTGTTAAGGTCGTTTGACACTACTACGGTGGTCGTTTTGTGTATGAAGAGATTACGGTGTTTGGGTTGTTTTGTAGTATTTTGTGGTGTTATCTTGAATTTGGAGGAATTAAGGATTATAGGGGAGATGCTGCCCTTTTTTTTACAAAATAAGCTTGTCATTCATTGTGCGATAGTTGTATCTTTCCTAACCTAATGATAGTATTATTATTGTTGTTGTAGATTAAGGTGCGAAGAGGCGAGTTCAACTTGGTGAGTAGAAAGATTGTGATAAGATATGTTAAATCTCTTCCTTCATTCTTTTGGCATGATCTAAAGTGAAACGAATGTAAACGATACGCTATTTAATAATGAATCTACTCCTAGCAACTAAGGTTGTCCATGTTTTTCTATCCTTACAAAGTTATTCTAAGAAAGTATGTATGATCTTTGAGTCCTAGTGAAGTTCATATTGATGGTATGATGTCCATAATGTTAATCGAAGGTGCAACTACCTTACGTCACTCCGAAAGGTTTAGATCTTGATTCCATGAGTCGAGCATGCATTATATAGTATCTGTTTTACTCTATCGAGCCGCGCTATAGTCGGACGAGTACGGAACCTATTGTGCAACCACGGATTAGTTGGGTTTACCGAGCTCCACGTGGCCGGGTACGATTCTACCGAGCCTTATGATGGCCGGGTATGATATGATGCCCACTGAGGCGGATGTTTTTAAAAGAATATATATATATGTATCACACATTTCATTTCTCCATCTCTCAGAGGCACTCAGATGCTACAGGTTACTACATCTCTTTACAGTACTGTTCTTAGTTATGCTATTCTGCCTTACATACTCAGTATTTATTCGTACTGACGTCCCTTTTTCTTGGGGACGCTGTGTTTCATGCCCGCAGGTCCCGATAGACAGGTTTACAGTCCTCCTAGTAGGCTATCGGCTCAGCGAAAGGTGTTGCTACACTCCACTTGCTCTGGAGTTGCCTATTTGGTCAGTATGATTGGGACATGCATTGACTGGTATGGCAGGGCCTTATCCCGACCTTTTTGATGTTTATGTCCTCTTAGAGGTTTGTAGACAAATATCAAGTATATGGATACTTGTATGGCCTTGTCGGCCTATGTTTTGAGTTTACAAATGGTCATGTTAGCCTTATAAGAGCGTACGTCACATGTATACGTTTCTATATCATGTTAGGTAGTCGTATGTCTAGCATTCCCTTATGTTTTATTTCGATTATGTCATGATGACCATTTTGGTACATTTACCCGTGATAGTATGATAAGAAAGATATGTTATGTTGGGTTGAGTAAGGTACCGGGTGCCCATCGCGGCCCATAGGTTGGGTCGTGACAAAAGTGGTATCAGAGCAGTTCTGTCCTAGGGATGTCTACAAGCCATGTCTAGTAGAGTCTTGTGTATAGGTTTATTGTGCACCACACTTATAAGCAGGACGCTAGAGGGCATTTAGGACTCTCACTCTTTCTTCTTACTCTAGATCGTGTGGTAGAGCTTAGTTGTAAAAATTCAATTTCCTAAATTCTATCTTATTCATAATACGACGATGCCTACATCTAGAAAGATGATTGGTAAGAGATTGCATGTGGCTGTGAATGAGTTGAGTAAGAGGAACTTGATTTTGCACAATGCTTATGATGAGTAAATATAAGGTATTCAGTAGATCATGTGTGTACTAATATGGGTAAGTCACTTGATAAGGAGCCCTAAGGCAAATAAAATATATCCACCCTTATGGTGAAAGGCAATGAGAGATTCAGAAGATAGATACAAGTTTCAACAAGTAAAATAAATAAGATGAAGAAGGGTATGAGGCGCCCAATTAATGAAGATTGTATGTATTTACGATTCAAGCAGAGAAATAGAAGCATTTTGAATTACCTACAATTGTAACAGAGGTATGTACAATTGGCCACACCTGCCTCAGTTATGCTCCATGGGAGCCAACATATACAGTTAAGAGAAGAAAGGGATATCAGGATCGAGTTAGGGTTGAAGTAACCCAAAAATGGTGGATGATTATTATCATTAGCTAACATTTCCAAGAGATAGTGCAAACGTGGTAATAGATCTCCTTGCGAGACATCCAGATGGGGCACTTTATAATAGAACAGTCAGATATGAATACTAGAATGTTGAGAAATTTTAGAAGATATGCAGTGGAATCCTAGAAGGGATAAATATTCATCATAGTATGACTCCTTCCCCTAGTAAAAAAAAAAGAGAGAAAGAGAATATTAGGCGTCCCAAAGAACCAGTGAGATGAAGCAGGGGGAGCTAAAAGTTAAGGAACGTTTTGTTGAAGTCTTCATAATAAGGTGACAGACAGAAATATTAATAGGATAATATGAAGAGAGTTAATGAAACATTATAAGTAAGATGTAATAAATGGGTGATAACGGTAAAGCAAAATATGACAGGATGACAGAGTCTATAGTCAAATGAAGGAAAAGACAAGAGGAGACATGCCTTGAGACAATAAAAGTATAAGCCCTAAAGTCATATCCTCATTTAGAGAAATCAATTGATGAGTCCATCATGATTACCATAAGGAAAAGTTATACCCCCGAGTAATATAATTAGTATGGTATAGTAAAAAAAATGGAACATGAATTAGGGATCGAAGGAATTGGTAATAGTAGGCATATTTTCAGAGATCACGTTTCGACAATATTAGAATGAACAATAGAAGAATAACCTTTAAAGGTTATTCAAGAAGACCCTTCCCTAAAGCAAGCACTATGAGCAGAGATAAGCTTAAGGGGCTAAATGTTCCAGTTACACCAGATGTCACCCTTGTGCGTAAGAAATTCAATTATCCTTGGTGTAGAGGGTTACCGCAAGACGAGTAATATGTCAGTGAATATGTGAAAAAAATGCCAAATATGAAGAGGTAACTATCGAATGGTAAAGGAAGAATGCGGTAAAAGGGTGAAATGAATGAGATTGTATTTATTCAGATCTTACAGATATAATATGACTCCAGAACATTATGCAAGCATGATGTTGGGGAGAATCAATAAGGGTTTCGCACTCGATGATATTGTTAAATAAGTGGGAATGAACACTTGATACATAAGGATCCCGTACGAGAGGTAAGTTAAGGCAAATGGCATAACCTAAGAGGCGTTACATAAAATACAGATATGAGAGTGGACCAACGTGTAGTCTGTAGTTGATTCAGAAAGAGCCTAGTTATAGCTAAACAAGAGGTCATAGATAAATCAACAGATCGTGCAAGATAAACATAGTGAAACGCAACATAGGGAATTCAGTCTCGCAGATATGATGCCATTGTGATCCTTGAGTAATATTAAGATAGGAGATTGGGTATTTAAAGGTACCGTATAAGTGTAGCGAAAATAAAAGAAAGTTCCACTAGGGAGATAGTCAAATTTCACTTCAGAAGCAACCTTACGAGCACAAGGGCGTGGATTTAAGTAACTAAGGATAATAATAGGTGAGTAAGAACATCAAAATTTCCTTTGGGTATATGATGTAATAAGCTCACAGCTTTACAAGAGTCGGAGGGTATCCACTATGTAGTACAACAAAAGACTAGCTAAGTGTAACGACCCGACCGGTTGTTCCGTGAGATTTACCCTGTTTCCCCCATTTCTGCATTTGTTATATATATTGCCAGCCTGATTTTGTTGTGTTGGGTCAGTTGGTTTAAGTCCGGAGTGGTAATGGTGAGAATTGAGGCATTTAGTCTCTTAAAGTAGCCTAATAGTTGAGAAACTCAACTGAGAGTTGACTTATTGGTAAACGACCTCGAAATGCAAATTTTATGGCTCGGATAGCTTCGTTAGGTGATTCGGGACTTAGGAGTGTGTTCAGAATATTTTTTTGATGTCCGGTGTAGAATTAGACTTGAATTGGCGAAAGTTAGTTTTTGGTGATTTCCGGTCGGTAGTGGAAAATAGGATATCAAGTTCGGAATGGAATTCTGGAAGTTGGAGCAGGTTCGTAATGTCATTTTGGATGTGTCTTCAAAATTTCAGGTCAATCGGAGGTGTTTTGGTTGGTTTCGGCGTAGTTGGCGAAATTTGGAAGTTTCAAAGTTCATAGGCTTGAATTTGATGTAATTTTGGTGTTTTCGTGTTGTTTTTGGTGTTTCGAAGGCTCGACTAAGTTGGAATAATGCTATGGGGTGTGACGGTATGTTTGGTTGGAGCCCCGAGGGGCTCGGGATTGATTTCGGATGGTTGGCGGGGTTTTTGGACTTGGAAAAGTGCAGCAATAGCTGCTGGTGTGAAAGTTCACCGCACCTGCGGTCGGGCAGCCGTAGGTGCGATGTCGCAGGTGCAATGGGCAGAGCGCAGGTGCGAAAAGGCTAGGCAGGGGATTTTTCCGCAGGCGTGAAGTTTTGGCCGCACCTGCGAAGCCGCAGGTGCTGAGGAGTGGCCGCAGGTGCGGGATTGGTCCGTTAAGTGAGTTTTCGCAGGTGCGCACCTGGGACCACAGGTGTGCACCTGGGAACGCAGGTGCGCACCTAGGAACGCAGGTGCGGAAATGACCGGCAAAAACAGTATATAAAGGCCCTCCGCGAAAATTCTCTTATTTTTCACCATTTTGCATGCGGGAGGAGTTCTTTGAAGGCGATTTGGAGAAGGAAACTCGAGATTCTTCAGTAAAGGTAAGTTCTTTGGTTACTAACATCGTTCCTATGCTATTTTTTTCGGATTAGGCTTGAAAATTTAAGGATTTGAGTAGGAAAAGGTTGGGAAGAAGGGGGTGGAGAATTGGAATTTCTTTTGAGGTTTTGGGTAAGCTATTGTGATCCGATTAGGATGGTTTTGGTATGAGTAGAATCATGGGAGGAAGATGTTTCTAGTGATGTAAAAATTATCGAATTTCGAGACGTGAGCCCGGGGCTCGGGTTTGGCCGAATTTCGAGATTTTTGTGTAAATTGATAATTTTCGATTGGGTTGAGTTCCTTTGATATATATTGATGATATTAAATTGGTTTTGGCTAGATTCAGAGAAATCGGGGGCCAATTCGAGGGGCAAGAGCATTGCGGACTAGTGTTGTGGCCCGATGGAGGTAAGTAATGGTTATAAATTTTGTCCTGAGGGTATGAAACCCCGGACTACATATTTTCTTACTGATTTTAGAAAGGCGCACATGTCGGATGACGAGTATGTGGCGCATACTGATTTTTGGATTGGACTAGGTCCTCTCCGCGGCAATTAATGAGTTGCATATTTCACTCAAAACCTTATGTTAAATTATGTTCTAAAGATTTGTGAAATACTTGGGCTATAAGCCGTGTTTGGGGCCTCGTGTCGATCTGTTTAGACCCCTTGGGGGCTTTTTATTGCTGTTTTCCTCACTATTTGTTGATGTTTTCACTCAGCATCATTGTGCATACTGTTTTTCGAAACTCAGCCTGATTTACACTACACGAGCATTAAAATGATATTTTTTTTTGGGTTGAGTACCCTGTTTTACTAACTTGCTTGAGGGGCCTTTTGAGTGGTTCTGTTGAGTGTGGCCGAGGGCCAAGAGTGATGGTGAGGTGCTGAGTGATATTAGCACTTGGGCTGAAAGAGCCGCTCCGGAGTCTGTACACACCCCCAGTGAGCGCACCGAGTGCCCAGTGACGAGTGATTGGGAGGCACGAGTGATTGTGAGGTGATGAGTGATGGTGAGATGCTGAGTGACTGTGAGGCATGCCCGAGGGGCTGATGATGATAAATGTTTTTGCCCGAGGGGCTAATTATGATTTTACTACATTCATTTGCATACCAAATCCTTTGTTTTAAAGTTGTTAAAAATGTGCATTCTTTAAAGGAATTTTTCTGAAGTTGATTTTAAGGCATGATGATTTCGTGTATCTATGTTATACTATTGGGAAAGTAAGGCTGTGTATATTGTGACTTGATGGCATTGATTTTATGTGTTTCCTTGCTACTTAGACTTGATTTATTTCCATTACTACTGGGTTGGCGTACTCACATTACTCCCTACACCCCTGTGTGCAGATTCAGGAGCAGATATCGAGCATTAGCCTTTTTTGTTCCGTGCGGAGCCAGATTTGCAGGATATAGAGGTAGTTGTTCAGCGTCCACAACATCTCTGTTTTGCCTTCTTGTTGTATTTAGCTTTTATTCAAAGGTTTTGCATTATAACAATTTATTTGGCTTATTTCTCTAGATGCTCATGATATGTTGGCTCCGGATTTTGGGGTTGGCGGTATTGTATAATATTGGCCTATTATATTTAGTAATTTCTGTATGTTTTCTGTGAAATACTTGAAACTTTATTGGGGATTTTAAAAAGAAATTGCGAACATGCGGTAGTCGGCTAGCCTAGTTCCACGATAGGTGTCATCACGGCCGGTTAGGATTTGGGGTCGTGACAATGAGGTAATAAGGAAGAAGGCTTCAACATAAGCATAGTGACCTAAAGAAGAAATGGTCTTGTAACAGCAGTCTCACTATAATATTGTATGCACTCCATAAGTAAGTTGCACTTATCGTGTATAATGAACGAGAAGAAGAAGAAAAAATCAAGAGTTGATAATTGAGATCATATGAGATACAGGGAACTCCAGTATTCGTGGGCATTAAGATATGCCAAGTATCCATACAGCAAGTGGGAGAACGACCAGGAAAAGTAATTGCTTACATTTAAAGGTGACTGGGAAGGCATGAAAGGAAATCTATGGTTCTAGCATGTTAAAAGGAAGGTTGCGAGTAGTATAAATAGATATGCGTAGGTCACAAGCTAAAGTATGGTAGAGCAACACAATTTTAGCTAGACAGGAATAAGGATAAGAAAAGGTGAATGAGAAGGTAACGAGAATAGGTAAGTCCTAGGTATTAAACCCATCACAACAAGAGAGCTGATGGTTCCATAAAGTTATAAAAAGCTCAGTATAGCATGAGTGAACTCAAAGAAGCTTAAAACTAGGAGCATTTAGAAGAGATAGAATGCTACCCTGGTAGTAAACTAAGGGTGTAACTGTGACAAATGATAAGAGGATGACGTTTAGGCCTTTGATTGAGTAATGATTTTGAGAACATGTATTTCATGAACTGCATAGGATTAGAATACCTCCATAGGATGAATCACATTGGGATGCTATGAAATAAAGCTATTGGAGTATCGTACCATCCGTAAGTGGATCAAGAAAATCACTTCAGATGTTCCCCAATGAGACGTGAGCCCTAGTGACGATATATTACATAAGAGGTTTCAAGTTATCAGTGGTAGATTATAGATCAACATTAAGGTGAATCATTAATAGATGGATGCAAGTTACAAATATGAGATGAGATTAGGCTGTCATTATTAAGATGAACAGTAATAAGGAAGCACTAAATGGCTTAAATTTATACATATAGGATAAGCGGTGAGAGAGTAACCTAGAGATGGGTGGCAGACCTCGATAATAATAAATTGAAGTAAGAGTTATGGTACAGTATGACCGACCTAGTTGTGGTAAATCCATAAGCATAGATAACTGAGGCTATGAAACAAGATATAGCAATAGTCGTAAGTTCAACAAAGTACCAAGCAAAGAATTTTAGTACAACTATAGATGCCCAGAGGGACAACTTGTCATAGTACTATATATGTTCACAAAGTGAAGCCTAGAGATTGTTTAAAAGCTAGCAAAAAAAGGAGATAAGAGTCGCATTGGCGCACATTCAAGGTTAGAATCATACATATTGCATGAAAGAAGGTAAAACAGTTACGAGATTGGGAGAATTTCGACAACAAGTCGTGGAGTGAGAACGAGGCCTAAAGGGGGGAATCCCCTAGCCTTTGGATTTATTCACCGAACAACTCCCTGGTTGGAAAAGACAATATTTGAGTATTCGTAAGATTTATTGCTTAAGAGATGAACAAATTCATTAGTCAACATTCGAGGACGAATGTTCCAAAGGGGGGAATGATGTTACACCCCATGTTTTCATACGTGAGAGTACGTCGTAACTCAATTGATTCAGAAATAAGATTATATTTAGAAGCATATAAAGTAAATTAATCATATTACCTTTGAGGTTACAAACATTTAAGATCATGAATAACGAGTACCGAGAGGGTTGAAAAGCTTAGAAGCTAAACCAATTGAAGAAAATAAGTTTCGTCGAAAGTAGACGAGTTTGGAATGTTATAACATGTAATTTAGGGTGGGACTACGGTTCATTACATGATAAGGAGGTTATTATATGAGTTATGTTTGTCGTATGATGGTCGTGTGCTACGTTTTGAAGTCAAGAGAGTTGTGGAACAAAAGTTGGCAAAGGTCTTCGCAAAATACATTCATAATATGCTGAAAATTAGGTCAAATACAACTGAGATTCTCTCCCAATATTCTTGGAATTATTGGCTGATCTACCAGAAAAATTGAAGATCTATGAGTCTAGTTTCCAACACATTAAACTGTTCATCGATACGACATAGGAGTAGAGAGATATTTGCAGTTTTGTGAGACTGCGCAAACATCATAAGTGACAAGTAGGTGGTTCACTAAAGCTTTTTGAGCAATAAATTTCGTGTGTTATATGAGGTTTTATTGGGACATATTATATACCAAATTTAAGGTTTTGGAATTTAGTTTCCAACGCTCTTAATATTTTGTTCATACGACATCCGAATAAAAAAATATAAGAGTTGGAAGATGGGCCAATGTTAGGGTGCCAAGCTAGCACCTCTTTGACTTTTCTAAATTTGATATATATAAGTCTTAGGTCGGATTTCTCTTCATTTTTCAGTATAACACGACCATAGAACACCCATAAGCATATCCTTAAGCTATCTTCTAGGGTTTCAAAGAGTATTATCATCCCGGACATGAAATCGAGAAGCGATAACATCAAAACGACCCCTACGACTAAGTGCCATTATACTGCCTCACTTTTTCTTTGTAGTTAGAGTTTTGGAAGGTACTTCATAGTTAAGAAACATCTAATATATGTATTTAAGTGTTTAAATATCAAGAAAGGTTGATAAATGTGTTTCCTAATAGTTAGAACTCATAGGACGATGATCGGAAACCGTGAGTTCGAGTTATTTGACAAAAGTGGACTGTTTGTGGGTTGTTTCGTGTTGGCATCTTGTGCTGATGTTTTATGGAGTTTTGGAGGATAAAATGTGTGGGAAAAAAACACATAATTACGGAATGGTGGGCTGGTTATTCGTCGTTATTTTTGTTAAGGTCGTTTGACACTACTACGGTGATCGTTTTGTGTATGAAGAGATTGCGGTGTGTTGGGCTGTTTTGTAGTATTTTGTGGTGTATATAAGGCTGTAAAATAATGTATATATGTTGTTGTTGTTGGTGTTATCTTGAATTTGGAGAAATTAAGGATTATAGGGGAGATGTTGCCCGTTTTTATAAAAAATAAGCTTGTCGTTCGTTGTGCAATAGTTGTATCTTTCCTAACTTAATGATAGTATTATTATCGTTGTTGTAGATTAAGGTGCGAAGAGGCGAGTTCAAATTGGTGAGTAGAAAGATTGTGATAAGGTATGTTAAGGATCTTCCTTCATTCTTTTGGCATGATCTAAAGTGAAACGAATGTAAATGATACGCTATTTAATAATGAATCTACTCCTAGAAACTAAGGTTGTCCATGTTTTTCTATCCTTACAAAGTTATTCTAAGAAAGTATGTATGATCCTTGAGTCCTAGTGAAGTTCATATTGGTGGTATGATGTCCATAATGTTAATCGAAGGTGCAACTACCTTACGTCACTCCGAAAGGTTTAGAGCTTGATTCCATGAGTCGAGCATGCATTATATATAGTATCTATTTTACTCACCGATCCATGCTATAGTCGGACGGGTACGTCACCTATTGTGCAACCACTAATCAGTTGGGTTTACCGAGCTCCACGTGGCCGGGTACGATTCTACAGTCTTAAGATGGTCGGGTATGTTTTTACCGAGTCCTTTACGAGGCCGGGTATGATATGATGATGATGATGCCCACAGAGGCGGATATTTTTAAAAGATTATGCATATATATATATATATATATATATATATATATATATATATATATATATATATATATATATATATGTATCACGCATTTCATGTCTCTATCTCTCAGAGGCACTCAGATGCTACAGGTTACTACATCTCTTTACACTACTGTTCTTAGTTATGTTATTCTGCCTTACATACTCAGTACTTTATTCGTATTGACGTCTCTTTTTCTTGGGGACGCTGCGTTACATGCCCGCAGGTCCCGATAGACAGGTTGACAGTCCTCCTAGTAGGCTATCGGCTCAGCGGAAGGTGTTTCTCCACTCCACTTGCTCTGGAGCTGCCTATTTGGTCAATATGATTGGGACATGCTTTGACTGGTATGGCGGGGCCCTATCCCGACCTTTTTGATGTTTATGTACTCTTAGAGGATTGTAGACAAATGTCAAGTATATGGATACTTGTATGGACTTGTCGGCCTATGTTTTGAGTTTACAAATGGTCATGTCAGCCTTATAAGAGCGTACGTCACATGTATACGTTTCTATATCATGTTAGGTCGTCGTATGTCTAGCATTCCCTTATGTTTTATTTCGATTATGTCATACTAACTATTTTGGCACATTTACCCGTGATAGTATGATAAGAAAGATATGTTATGTTGGTACTCGGTTGAGTAAGATACCGGGTGCCCGTCGCGGTCCATAGGTTGGGTTGTGACAAAGTATCAAGCCTAACCTCGGTAGAGTAATGAAAAGGCCAAGTCAAGACACCTGCTAGGACCTAATAAACAGAATTAAAACATAATAACGAGAAGTAATGGAACCCTAAACAAAATTGAAACTAAAATAACATTTCGTTGAATTGTTGGTGCAAAGAGAACATCATGTAGTATTAGGTCTCGACCACCACGCAGGATTAACTTGCATGTACCGGTCCATTCAACAACAACTTTATTGTTGTTGCCCACATATATCCACTTTACTCCACGTGGAACTCGTCGATATTCAACAAAGGCACTGCGTTCCCAGGCTATGTGGTCTGTTGCTCCTGAGTCTACAATCTGCAAAGGATTAGATTCAGTTAGAAAAAATAGAACTAGAAACACAAATTTCACTAATTCTAGCATCGTGAAATACCTTTCTAAGAGGCTCAGAAATAGCATAGTGACCCTTTTTATCTCAATTATAACATTTCACTTTAGCAACTATGACACTTTTGGGACGTCTGTTCTTGCCTTTTTCAGTCTTTGCTCTTTTAGCAGGCTGAGGTGGCTGAACATGAGGTGGTCCTCTCTTCTTTCCCTAGTTCCTTTCTTTGAATCGCTCTAGGTTTTGGAGATTGTTGCCTTGTGCAACTCAGCTATTGGCTTTGCAGCCTCACATCGTTCCTCCTCTAACTCAAGATGCCTCCAGACATCTTCCAGATTTGTAATTAGCTCATTATGGGTCAAATGTATTTTCATATGATCCCACAAACTAGGTAAAGAGCGTAAGAAATCTTGGATTCATTGTTCAACACATGACTAGCATCTTTCAACTCCCCAATCATATTTGACATTTCCCCATATGTGTTTCCATTGAATGTTCTGAGCATTTCTTATATGAATCAAATTTGATCGTCAAGGATCACAACCTTGCAGTGGAACAAGTACCAAACCTTTTTCTCAAACACTCCAAATATCCATAGATTTTTGGTGATCCTTAAACTTTCTTAAGATGTCATCATCCAAGGTGCTCAACTACGTAATGCGGGAAACGGGAAATGCAGTTCTTATTCTTTCAATTATCATAGGCTTCACACTCACACCTACGCTGAGCAGTGTTGCCTTCCTCAAGCTCATTCATGACACTGTTATTGGCCTCTAGAGCCTCTTTGTCGCGACTCAAATCAATGTGCCGCGACAGGTACCGAGTCCTACATGTCGGACATCCTTAAGCATGCGTCTAATATATAAACATGAATAACATACGTGAGGAAAACATGTCCAAAAGACATACATATATATACATGCAGAATATAGTGGGGCAAGCCGGCAAGGCTGCTATAGACAATTCCCAAAAATGGAAGCCGATAAGACTACGTACTATCCAACTATACATAACTATCTACTGACCTCTAATAGAATATACAACTATACAAGGACGAGATGGGCCCCCTCATACCCATATATGTATACAAGCATATCGTACCAAGATCAAAAGCAGATCCGGATCGAATGGAGCACTCCAACTCTCGCTGATCAAGGATCCTAAGAAGGGAGACCGTCAGCTTGTCTACCTGCACCTATGGGCATGAAACGCAGGCCCCGGGAAATAAGGCGCCAGTACGAATAATGTACTGAGTATGTAAGGCATAAAAATCAGTATATAACAAACATAGATGAAATATGGAATGAGGAATTCCGCCTGTAAGTCTAAATCACTTTTTAAATCTTAAAATATTTATAATGTCATGCACGTGCGTATAAATGTCGTGTCATGTATGGGTATAGATTTACATAACATCATCAATCCAGCAAGGGCATCTTATCAATATCATCACGGCCGCTGTTGCAAAATCATCAACACATACAAGCTGATCAGGTGGTGGTGCGTATATAACGTCGTAACCTTTTCCCATATCTCATATACATGTAATATACATATATACGCGTATATAATGCCATCTGGTCATAGGTCAATGTGCATGTATAAATGAATGCAATGCATGAGAAATACGTCAATAAAATTTTTCGGAACGTCATAAGACCATTTTGAATCTGATTAATATCATGAAATAATCTTTATACCTAAACCGATCATGCCAAAAATAAAGAAGGGATAGCCTTAACATACCTAAACCGATTCTCTTAGAATTTGCAATTCACGCTTTATAGAATCAACAACCACCACCGTTATCTAATTTTGGTATGGAATTATTTTGCTCTTTGAAGGATTCACGACCAGCCTTTGTCTATAAGAGATTCCATTGGATTTCTAATGCACACATGAATTCATTTGAAGAAACTCACGTTAAGCCTTTAGAAACTCACATTTAAGTCTTTAGAGACTCATAATAAGATAGCATATCACGTTTAGAAACTCATAGTAAGATGGCATCTCATGTTTAAGCATTTAGTGGGTGTGGCCCACTTAGTAGATGAGTAAGCCACTTAATCCTTTAAATTTTCCACCTATTAAGACTTCATTGTCACTTTAAGAGTGATAGGGGATGCTGCCACGTTTTTGTGGAGTTAAGCCATCCAAAATCTTTAATTATCCAAAGATTTTAATTAATCTCCCATTAAAAATTATTAATTATTCACATAATTAAAAATTATCTTAAATTACTTAAAATACTACTCACTTTTAATATACTTTACGTACCGTACTATCGTGGTCGTGCGGTACCTTGTATGACATTAGTCCATAAATGTTGGGTATTGTAGCTCGGACCGTATTTTATCCTAAATCGACAACCTTCAATGAAACTCATTTTTTTGGTTAATGTTTATCCTTGACGACACTTATTTATCGCTTATTATAAATAGCATCAATGCGTATAACCTCAAGATAATCTCATCCCTAAGTCTACGTCAATTCACTGAAGATGAAACTTTAACGTACGAAAACGCGAGATGTTTCCTTCTCAACTTAGAAACATTCGTCCTCGAATGTTTAACTCCCCGGGATCTATATAAACTTTGGTAGCGTCTCCTTTGTAACAATACTAATACTAACTCTTTCTGTAGAAACTCAATAATTCAACGCCACATAGGACCACAATTATCAATAACGACAATGGCCTCACACGACCAATGACAATAACTAACACAAGAATCCATACACGTACCTTAAGGTTGTGATGTCTCGGTCGGACCCTTCTCTGGAAGAGGAAATAAGTAAGGATATCTAGAATTCATGTCTTCTTCGGCTTCCCAAGTCATTTCTTCCACATTGTTAATTTTTCCAAAGTACTTTCACCGAAGCTACGTCTTTAGTCTCAATCTCCGAATCTGTCTGTCTAGTATAGCAATGGGAGTTTCTTCATATGATAGTTGCTCTGTGACCTGAACATCATCAACTGATACTACCCTGGAAGGATCTCCAATACATTTACGGAGCATAGACACATGAAAGACTGGATGTACAGACTCTAAGTCCGAAGGCAAGTTTAACTCATATGCTACCTGGCCTACCTTGCGTATGATCCTATATGGTCCAATATACCGAGGGATAATTTTTCCTTTCTTACCAAACCTCATAACACCTTTCATCGGTGTACCTTTACGAATACCCAGTCGTCAACCTGAAACTCCAAGTCCCGCCGTCGATTATCCGCATAAGACTTATGATGGCTTTGAGCTGCTAATAACCTTTCCTGTATAAGCTTAACTTTCTCGATTGCCTCTTGTACCAATTCTGGTCCTACTAATGTGGTTTCCCCAACATTGAACCACCCTATAGGAGACCTACACTTCTGTCCGTAAAGAGCTTCGTATGGAGCCATCTGAATACTGGAATGACAACTATTATTATACGCGAACTCAATAAGCGGAAGATGATCATCCCACCTACCCTTTAAGTCTATCACACAAGCCCGTAACATATCCTCAAGTGTCTGAATAGTATGCCCAGCCTGTCCGTCTTTTTGGGGATGAAATGTTGTACTAAAACTTACCTGAGTCCCCAATCCTTTTTGGAAGGACCTCTAGAAATTAGCTGTGAATTGAGCTCCTCTATCCGTGATAATAGATACAGGGACACCATGCAGTCGTACTATCTCCTTAATATAAAGCCTTGTGTAATCCCTTGCGGAATATGTAGTCCTAACAGGTAGAAAATGGGCTGATTTTGTAAGCTTATCAACAATCACCCATATAGAATCGAACTTACACTGGGTACGAGGTAAGCCTACGATGAAATCTATATTTATTACTTCCCATTTCCAAGTCTTAACCTGCTGACAGTTAGGGCACTGAGCAACAAACACCACATGAACTACACACAGGATCCTCGTACTGACATTCCTTCACTTCAGTTACTAAAGAGGATGTTGTCGTATTCTGAATAGTAATTCCAATATCACCTGAGTCTAGTAACCGAACTCCAAGACTAGCTAGCTGATGAATCTCATGGGCTATTCCCCTCTGACTATAAATATGACAGGCTACCCATAGATCTACGGCTGAGGGCGTCGGTTACCATGTTCGCCTTCCCTGGATGGTATAAAATATCAACGTCATAATCTTTAAGTAGCTCCAACCATCTCCTTTGATGTAAATTGAATTCCTTTTGCTTGAAGATATATCGGAGGCTCTTATGATCCGTATAGATATCAACATGAATGCCATACAAGTAATGCCTCAACATCTTTAGTGCATAAATCACTGCGGCTAAATCGTGGGTCGGGTAATTCTTCTCGTGCTTAATTAGTTGTCTAGAAGCATAAGCTACAACCTTACCATGCTGCATCAGTACACAACCCAACCCAACGCCCGAGGCATCACAATAGATAACATAACCATAGGTCCATTTTGGGAGCATTAGAACCGGTGTTGAAGTTCCTTCAATGCCTAAAAACTCCGTTAGCGAGCATCTGCTCATTGAAACTTTGCTCCCTTCTGAGTCAACTTTGTAAAAGGTGCTGAAAGGGAAGAAAATCCCTCTACAAATCTCCTGTAATAACCTACCAAACCGAGAAAGCTACGAACCTCCGTCGGTGTCGTGGGTCTAAGCCAAGTCTTTACAGCCTCAATTTTTTGTGTATCAACCCGGATACCTTCACCCGAAATGATATGCCCAAGGAAAGCTACAGAGTTCAACCGGAATTCGCATTTAGAGAATTTTGCATACACCTTCCCTTTTTGTAGAACTCTAAGCACAGTACGCAAATGATATGCATGCTCAGCCTTTGAGCAAGAATACAACAATATTATCATCAGTAAATACAATTACAAACAGATCTATAAAGGGTCTGAACACACGGTTTATCAACTCCATGAATTCTGCTGGAGCATTGGTCAAACCGAACGACATAACACGAAACTCAAAGTGCTCGTATTTGGTCCTGAATGTTGTCTTCAGAATATTTTTCTCCTTAACCCTTACCTGATGGTACCCGGACCTCAAGTATAGCTTTGAGAAACACTTGGCACCTTGCAACTGATCAAATAAATCATCAATTCTCGGGGGCGGGTACTTATTCTTGATCGTCACCTTACTCAACTGTCTCTAATCAATACACATCCATAAGGAGCCATCTTTCTTCCTCACAAATAACACAGGTACTCCCCACGGTGATGTACTAGGTCTGATAAAGCCTTTTTCAAGAAAGTCCTTTAGTTGTTCCTTTAACTCTGCAGGGGCTATTCTATAGGGAGGAATAGATATTGGATGAGTATTTGGTAGTAGGTCAATAGCAAACTCAATTTCTCGCTCTAGCGGATGACCCAGAAGCTCATCGGAAAACTAAATAGTTGGTGACTCTACTTCCACATCCGAACCTGAACTAAGTGATAAATATATCCCTTTCTGATCATCTTCCTCTCCTTGAGATAGGAAATAAATTTACCTCTCGGCAATGTCGTATTACCTTTCCATTCCAAAACAGGCTCCCCTGGAAATTGAAATCGGACTATCTTTGATCTACAATCAACGTTGGCATGACAAGAAGCCAACCAATCCATACCCATTATAACATCAAATTCTACCATCTCTAACTCGATTAGGTTATCGACTATGAACTACTATTATACAACCTCTATATACTCGCTTAGCTATCACTGGGTCCCCAACAGGTGTAGACACCTCAAAAGGTTTAACCAACTCAGGTTTTATTCCAAACTTACTAGCAACCAACAGAGTAACATATGATAAGGTGGAACCTAGGTCAATCAATGCACATACATCATATGAGGAGACTGATAATATACCTGTAACAACATCGGGTGATGATTCTTGATCTTATCGTCCTGCTAATGCATAAATGCGATTATGAGGACCTCTCGAGCTAGATGCTCCACCTCTGCCTCTACCATGACCCATTAGAGCTTGTGAACCTTGCTTAGGGGGCGTACTGATTATGACGAACCAGCTACAGATCCCGCTGGCTAAGCTATGCTTGCATTATCTCTTGTCGGACAATCCCTCACAACGTGGCCCGAATAACCACAAGTATAACAAACACCCAACCCCATACGACACTGCTCGACATGTTGCTTACCATACTGAGCACATCGTGGCAAGGGTGGCCTCATCCAACTTGACTCACCCCTTACTGAGAACCTGAGGCCCTGGAATTCTGACCAGGCCCTGAATATATGGAATGATCAAATCTCTTACCGCCAAACTGAGGGGGGCGTTAATCGATGGCTGGGTTGGATACCTCGGGTATTGTGGTCTCTAACCACCTCGAAACTCACCAGAAGGACCCGAAGACCTCGCTCTCTTATTTCGGGCCCTATCATGCTCACGATCAGCCCTCTGCTTCTGCTTACGCTCCTCTACAACCTGAGCATATGCCTGAATACGAGAAATATCCATGTCTGCCTGAAGTGAGACCGACATACAATCGTTAAGAAAATACGGCTCTAACCCCATCACAAACCGTTGAAGCAGATCCTCCATCTTAGATAAAATAGTGGGAGCATACCTGGCCAATGAATCAAACTGAAGATTGTACTCCCGAACACTCATGTTACCTTGCCGAAGGGTCAAGAACCTATCAGCTCTGGCCCGTCTAAGCTCTGGTGGAAGATAATGACGAATAAAAGTCTTTGTAAACTCCTGCCATGCTGCTCCTCGCCTCTGGACAACTCCCAAGACTCGTACCAATTAACTGCAACATCCTGGAGTCTATAGGAAGTTAGCTCAACTGACTCAATCGCATTGGCCTTCATTACCCTCAAAGTCCTCTACATTCAATCGATAAATACCTGAGGCTCTTCGTTTGAATCTTCCAGAGTAAATACCAGAGGGTCCAAATTAAAATCACGACCCCTCGCACTGAGACCAATACCTACTTCCTGACACCGAGCCTGTTCGGCTACTAATCGAGTTAATAGCTGAATAATATCTCTCATCTCCTAACCCGGTGCATCTGGCTGAGGGGCGGGCGCTAAAGCTGGTGCCCCTCGGAGCTCTTCTGGAGAGGGCGGGGTATGTGAAGTCTAAGATGGAATCTCACTATGAGACTCTCCCCGAGCCTTGGTAACTCATGGTGCTCGACTAGTAGTCTCACCAGCCATAGAATTTCCTTTCTGGGAGGCTGTAGTCTTCGGAGGCATCGCTGAAAACGTAACATATCGTTAGGAACATGAATTCTTATCTCGCACGATCTAAGATAAGAAGAGAGGATAATATCCTATATGTACAGCCTCTTGTCTATAAGTGTGGTGCAAGACTCTACTAGACACGGTCTGTAGAAAATCCTAGGACAAAACTTCTCTGATACCATTTTTGTCACGACCCAAACCAATGGGCCGCGACGGGTGCCCGAGTCCTACATGTCGAACATCATTAAGCATGCGTCTAAGATATAAACATAAATAACTTACATGAGGGAAACCTGTCCGAAAGACATATATATATATATATATATATATATATATATATATATATATATATATATA
>ML421958.1:1989-41646 GCA_005239525.1 Nicotiana knightiana | reverse complement strand
ATATATGTGTGTGTGTGTGTGTGTGTGTGTGTGTGTGCGTGCGTGTGTGAGTGTGTGTGTGTGTGTTGGCTCGGGCTGCTCGTCGCAGTAGTTGTGTGTAATCATGGTACTTGCTGAGTACGAGTGTTTAGTGTGAGCAGGAGATAGTGATAGTTAGTCACGAGTGACTGAGAGACTTTCCCGAGAGGCTTTATTGCGAGTGATATTGTGCCATAGAGGCTTATATTTTATGAAACTACTATTTTCACTCTTCTTTACACTGTGCCTCTGATGATAATGTTGGACAAATGTTTGTATGCGAGATTTTTACATGGAAACTGGAGTTTTATGAAATATTCAGAATTTAATTTCCTGACTTGATTATTCATTTCCACCATTACTCATTATATGGATTTACATGATTTATAGATGCTCGTCACTACACTCAAGTTTTTAGTTACTTTGATTATTTACTGAGTTGGCCTACTCACGTTACTCCTTGCACCTCTGTGTGTAGATCCAGGTACCGGACCATCTCACTAGTTGATTTTTGGACGTGCTTGGAGTTGTTCGAGGATCGAGGTAGCTGCTCAGCGTCCCTAGCTCACCTCATTTCCTTTCCTCAGTTCATAGTTTTTTTGTCTTTTGTACTTCAGGCTTTTGTAGTAGCAAGTCACCTTATTGTACATTAGAATCACAGTCCTAGATGCTCATGACAGTGTTGATACCCAATTTTTTCTCAAATTACTTTTTTATTTGTATATACACCTCCAAAATCACTCTTTATAATAACTGGTATTTTTTATAAAAATTTCATATTTTATTAAATCCTTTTCCAATTTATTCAGTATTTTTTATATTCAATAATTATTCATAAAATGAATTATAAAGAATTTCAAAATATTTCCCCATCAATATATCATTTTTAATCCTATTAGGATTTAATTATTTCACAAATTAGTCAATTTGGCATTATTTGACCATAATTACAATAATTTTGCAACTATGGCCTAATTGTACATTTTATACCATTTAAATCAATATTTATTTCATTTTTATATTTTTATACTCATTAATTACCTTAATTTCATTTATCTAGCATCAATTTCATTTTATATGATTACTAGCTAATTTTATTCAATTATTTATCTATTTTTAATGGGTGTTTAACAATTAGCCACATATATTTAAATTCTAGCCTAATTCTAACCCAACCCATCAGATTTTAACAATCCAATTCCATACCCAGCCCAAATCAATTCCATACCCGGCCCAACACCGGATCTATCTTAGCCGTTGATCATATTAGATCAACGGCCCAGATCCCACCTACCATAATTAAACCTAGACCTACCCCCCTCCGACCCCTCATTTCCCAATCTCTCATTCTCTCTTTATCCATCTCTGATTATCTCTGGTTCTCTCTAGAACCTTCCCTTGTCTCTCCACCTCCAATGGAGTTTGTTCGTCTTCTCCGGCTAGTTCCCTCGCCAGAAACTGTGGTCTTTCACTATCTCCTGGTTATTGCTTCACCCTACACCGGTCTAATGGCACCCTAAGGCCCTCAGGCGAGCCTGGAGCGGTTCAGCTCCTACCTATGATCCTTCATGCCATCTTTCGGCCTCCTCTGACCGTTTGAGTAAGAGCCATGACTTTTCCGGCTAACGCTGGCAACATCTTTAAGGTTTTCTCATTTTTTTAACTCTCTGAAACCCTAACCACTTGTATTTTCGCGATTCCTTTAGATTTGTCTTAGATCTGTGTATATCCTAAAGCTTTTTACATGTTTTCTTCAAAAAACCTTCCTATTCTCTTAGATCTACACTAGATCCGGGTTTATTACGAGTATTGATACAATTTTTCTTAAAGGTTTTCCATTTTTAAACAAGTTTTTCACTTAGGGTTTCTGACACCTTTTCTTCAAACGATTTCTTGAAGTTTAAGCTATTTTTTCTCATATGCTTAAACGTTTTATCACTTTTAATCATGATTTATTTAATTTTAACACTGTGTTCTAAATGCTGAGCATGCCCTTTCTTTCGATTTGTATGTGTGTTTGTTTCCCATGAGTAATCCATGTTTCTTTGTGATTGTTGCTTCACTATGCTATTTGGGTCCTTGATTCTGCTGTTTCTTGTGAGTTCACCCTGCTTGAATCACTACTGTCTTGAATCGCCGAATGATTATGAGTAGTACTATACTGATTTTTCATATGATATCCTCTATTGATTCTGCATGTTTCCTTAGATACATGAGGCCACCCCTTAGTTAGTACCAATTTCGAATCCCTGATTTCTTATGAGATGTTCTTATTTCCAACTTTGTTTTCTTACCTTGTTACATAATTGATTAACTATTAATTGATTGCTATTTCCTTTAAGTGATATTTTCTGAACCTAGCCTCAATTGCATGTTTGGATTAGGGGTGAAACTGTTTCCTTATGTGTTACAACCATCAGAACTTTCCTTAATTATTATTTTTACCTACTAGCCGTGTGAGTTTAACCCCTTCAATTAAGGGATACCTAATTTCCTATTATACTTACACTGTTCTTATATTCCTCTAAGCTATATATGTTTCTTTCCTTATTTAATACTGACCGTGTGAATTACTCCCTTGATTATAGGGATACTTGTGCTAATTGGGTACTGATTAATATTCAGTCCCACAATCACTGGTTAACTCTGGTTCTTTCCTTATTTTTCATCAAGTTTTGAAAACTATATATACTCTATTCATACACACACACACACACAGACGAACTAATCTGTTCAAAAAATCTATCTCACAATTTAAAATTCTTTTTGCTCTCTCTTCTGTGCTAATTACTACTACTCTAGGTTAGCCGGCTGCAAGCCAAGGTTAACTATTGTGCATTCTCCTACTTTCATGTTTGTGTTATTGCTTTCGTCGCTTCACTAGTATGTTCTAAGTTATATTTCATTCCTCAAACCAACATGTTTCATTACTGTTGTGATTCAGCATGCTTCCAACTTGCTTACTTATTCTTCAGCATATATCTAGGATCCTGAACTCCCCTCTGCATGTTTAAATTAGGCTTTATCTGCTTATGACCAGCATGTTTCTGTACACTTAGCACCTACTTCTTACATGCCTATGACTGGTACATTAGTTTAACAATGGCCTTAGGTATTAATCTGACCTAGCACTATACTCCCTGATCCTCTAGACCCTTAGGATTTTCTGATTGTATGTCTGTGTGCGTATCTGCCTGTTGTATGTATGCCCTTACATGCTCTGTATTTTTTCCTAATTACCTTACCCCTATTTGAGATTGTTGGACTATCATTGGTCCTTGTGTGATGTTAAGCTTCTATTTCCTTCTTCAAAAACTGTTTTCTTACTTATCCTTTCTCAAAACTATTCCTTACTTTAATACTTTTAAATAAAAAGCACTCTCACATACACTCTTAGAAGTATAAGTTTAGCCCCCTTCGTGTGAGCACTGCTTTGGGAACCCTTTGAGTACCCTCTGAACTCTGACACACAGGGCTGGCACTTCCACACTGCACATGTTTAATTCTTTTGGATATGTCTGGGTGTGAGCACTGCCTAGGAGGCCTTGAGGTCTTTAGGGAACTCTGACACATCCAGATTATGAAAAGGCTATGCAATACCATAAGGTAGTGATGTTTGGAAGATCTGGGCCTAATTGAAGGCTCCCTATCGAAGTAACTTATTATTTTTCTTTGGTTGTGTAATTCATAATTCCCTGACCTGTAATAATCGGTAAACAACTCAGGGGATGGATAGTGAAAAGGGAGGGGTAGCTGCACATGCATTAGCTATTAAAGGGATATAAATAATGCTATTAGACTTTATTTCCTATCTGTGCAATAGAGATCATGTTTAGGCACATATGTTCAAATTCATACATTAGAAACCATGTTGTTTGATTTTATTTCCTATCTGTGCGATAGAGATCATGTTAGGCCCATATGTTAAAATTCATGCATTAGAAACCATGATGTTTGATTTTATTTCCTATCTGTACAATAGAGATCATGTTTAGGCCCATATGTTCAAATTCATGCATTAGAAATCATGTTTATTAGGTCTCATACCTACTGTTTCAGCATGTTCACTTTTACTTAGAAAAATCCTGCTAATAAATGGTTTTTTTTACTGTCATGTTCCACACTGCCATGTACGCTTAAAAATCTTGTCTTAGGCTAAACAACATTAAAATAAATTATCATTCTAGCATCTTCTGAAACCATGATTAATACTGAGCATTTAGAAATCATGCTTAGGAATTCTGCATACGCATCATTCTGCATCTCTATCTGTGCATTAGATATCATGTTATAGGGCCCTAATCGCTCAACTACATTTAGCCTAATTACTAATGTATAAAAAGTATAATCATCCCACTCAGTTTTCTCCAAAAAATAACTTGTAATGCTTCTGTGTTCTGAACAACCTAGAATGGCATGTTTAAGTAATAATCTGCAACAGTTCCTTTAATATACACTGCCCCAGCCTAGGCAAGCCTTAGGTGACTAATTTTTCAAAATTAGAAATTTGTCTCTCTTGTGTGTGCTGCTTAACACTAATAGGTATTTCTTTTAAATCAGTAGGCAAACTTATTAAGAGCATGTTTTCCTTGAGTTATAAAACAAGTCTGCCTGTCTGTTTATCCTCTTAATTCACCTAGATACCATGTCTTAGGATCTTAATTAACAATACTGCCCTTATATGTGTTTGAGTCGTGCTAATTATATGCATTATCTGCGGAGGAAAATCTGAGCTTCCTATATGCTCCTATGTGTTTCCCACTGTCTGCAGTCCTATATGTTCTTTGCTTGTCGCCTAAGAATTTTGCCCTTTAAACCTGAGGGTCTGCCTAGTACTCACCTTTTAGGATAGTAGTCCTAACCTCCTCCAGGACTGATAGGATGGGACGGGTAATAGCACGCAATAGAATCCGTGACCAACACACGCTTTAATCACCTTCACGGGACGGGAAGTGTTGAATATGGATACGATGACCGGTGCGCTAATACCACGTGTAGCACCTCTTCGTGGAGTGATTACCGGGTATTGCATTGATTTGATCCATATCATTACAAACCTAGGACATTTGTATACGATAGTTCGTAATTACCCCTACTATTTTTTTTCTAAACACCTCTATGTTTAAGACTTAAATCCCCTCTATTTGAGCCTTTACTTGTTATTTGCTATTTATACAAATTCACGAAACCATTTGGCCGGGAACCACACTTGTGGATCCTGAGGGGTGCCTAACACCTTCCCCTTAGGATAATTTCAAGCCCTTACCCAAATCTCTGGTTAGCAACGTAGTTGTAATTGAACCCCTTAGGTGCCCTAACGCACCGTTAAAATCGTTAGGTGGTGACTCTTCAAAATATGCAAACCCCTTACCCAAAAGGAACGAGTTGTCCCAACCAATCTCATAAACCCGATCTCCGCGAGGAAAAAGGGTGCACGACAGCATGGCGACTCTGCTGGGGATTAGAGGCTTTTACCATTTCAAATTGTTTCATGAATTTATGACTTATTTTCAACACTTGCACCCTTTCCCATTCCCATTGCATGTAATTATTTGTTTATTTCGAGTATTTATTTCCGAACATAACTGACATGTCTCTTTGTTTCCTTTTTGTAACTACTTTAAATCATTATTACCGTTTTACCTCTTTCTTTAACGTGCAAATACGTGACAACTTGTTTTAATACTTATTGCATAAATCATGCTCAACATTCATACTCCACTCGTGCGAAACAAAATACTATAGCAATGCTTGATGACTGGTTGCATCTTTTCATATATTATCACCCACTAAATTCGGAAAGGCTTATTAGCGGTAAAACTAGTCGATCAGCGGTGCAGTCAATGGTTCTGTGCCTTTCCCCCTTGAGTTGTCCGCTCAAGGGTACCAGTCTAAAACACCATAGAAACCTTACTCTGTTAAACTGTTGCATGCATCATGGTCAAACCTAGTCAAAGCTAAAGTGTCGTCTGCACGATAACATTTAAGATAGCTTTATCCAAAAGTCCATCAGGTTTCCCTAAACCCAAACGGACGCCCTCACGTTCTGTGCATTTATTTGGAGAACTAAATGCTTCCTTCTAATTATTGACGTTAAATAGTCGAGTCCGGTGGGGGTAAGGGCCTAACCTATTTGTTTTGCATAAAAAAAATGAGGCACAAAGTCCCCTTCTGAGTTGATGGGAGGTTTTGCACTCTAGCAACAAAGCTATCGTCAGGAAACACTTGGGAAATCTACCATCTCTTCTGGAAATCCAATCTAACAAAATGATAGTAGAGGCTGCTACCCTGTTCTGGGATCGCGAAAGATATGTGTTCCGCTTTGGGAACATCAAAATGGCACCGTTGATAGAACATCAATGGATGTTCGAATGGTTTCCAATGGAAGAGTTCATCATTCGATCCCGAGACGCATCATTTCATGTACTAATTGGTCTAAGGGGGACATACCCTTACGTCTCTCTTCGAGTTATGAGGCAAGCAGTAAGGAAGCAAGTCATCCCTAGGGTCGAGAAGATGAGCCATCTCTGGGCCGACTTTCAAAATAATGACAGTCCTCACAAGTGACAAGCTCAGCACCTATGGCACTTCAAGGTTATACTTGAGAAAGACACCATCGAGCTGGACAGGTATCACGCCGGTTATACACCTTTTTATCTGGGCTGGTTAGAAGAAGATTTGGGTGGTCAGAGCAAGCCAGGGTACGTCTGAGGTCACAGGGTTGTAGATGAAAGGGCTGAAGCACAAGTCAAGTTAAACCAGTTGTGTAAAAGGATCCGAGAAAATGAAGATGATCACCACAAGATACATGAGCCCAACAAAGACTGATCGGGGAATGGAAGGACACGTGTATTAGTGAAAACAAGAGGCTGGGATATTTGGAACGAGGTATAATCGATTTGGAAGAAAAGTTCATCAAAAGGGTTGAAGATTGTCAAAAGGTTGAGGGAGCTGCAGGGGGATACCTAGCCAGAACTTATCTGCTGTTGGGACTTCGCGAGCTGTGAAAGCTGTTAGAAGAAAGCATGAATGCCGAATCTGGGGAAGGTCCTTCTGGGACCAAGTAGATAGGAATGTCTTTATTTTTCTAACAATGTAATAAGGCCAATGGCCATTAGTGATTTTTATTTTTCGTTTGTCACTTCGGGACTTGTCTATTTTATTATCATAAAATGAGGCATTTGGCATTTAAAGTTCTCCAAATCAATTTGTCGCTAGGCCTACCTCAGGCACAAAGAGGTCCCCAACTTAGGACACGCTTTTATTTCCGCATTATGTGTTTAAATATTGCAATACTCTTTTCATAATCCTCACTGACTTGGTTACTTTTTGTTTTTATTTTTTCTTACTCCCCTCCCCAAAGGTTAGTTCGTGCATTCTAGCATCACTAGCCTATCGCACCAGATCCAAGGGATCTCCACCTACTCCTCCCCCTAGTCCTCCTAAAGGCAAAGCCAAAGGCAAAAGTAAGATGGAAGAGTCCAGCGGAATCAGAAAGGAGAATGTGATTGAAAGGGTAGAGGCCACTGATGGCCGAGGTATTCAGGTCCTACATGAGAACATGTTGCCACTTGAACAAAAATTGTTGAAGTTTCAGGAAGAACTCGATCAAGTCCGAAATCTGGCCAACTTGTCATTTTCCCTCAACGTCCCTGACGTCAACCTTCCAAATTCTCAAAACCCCGCACCTCTACAAAATATCCCAAGACATCAAAATCATCCCGCACCTCACCATCACACCACTCCACCAAAGAACCAAACTGTCCCGACATAGTACAATACTTGCCACACTACAAATAACACCCCACTACTCATCCCAGACCCTCAAAACCCCACAAAAGACCATTTCCACACCTATAAAAATCCTATCTATGTGGAAACCATGATCCATTCCACCCTGCCTATCCCACAGGCATCCGAGTCTGACGAAAAAGATTTACTTATCAGGAACCTGGCCGAGGAGCTTAGGAAATTGACCAGCCGAGTTCAGGGTGTTGAAGGGACCAAGGGGATTGAAGGGTTGAATTATGAAGACCTTTGTATCCAATCTGATGTCGAACTGCCGGAGGGGTACAAACCTCCAAAGTTCGAAATATTCAGCGGTACTGGAGATCCGAGAGTCCAACTGAGGACCTATTGCGATAAATTGGTTGGCATGGGAAAGGACGAAAGGATACGCATAAAGTTATTCATGAGGAGTTTGAAGGGAGATGCACTATCTTGGTACATCAGCCAAGAACCCAAGAAATGGTCAAACTGGGTAAGCATGGCGTCTGATTTCATGGACAGGTTTAGATTCAACACAGAGAACGCACCAGATGTGTTCTACATTCAAAATTTGAAGAAGAAGCCTACAGAAACCTTTCGCGAGTATGCTACTCGCTGAGGTCCAAAGCCTCTAAAGTCAGACCTGCACTAGAGGAAGAACAGAAGAACAAGTTCTTTGTCCGGGCTCAGGACCCGTAGTATTATGAATGGTTAATGATGGTTGAGGGCCACAAGTTTTCTGACATCATCAAATTGGGTGAGAGGATCGAAGAAGGTATTAAAAGCGGTATGGTTACAAATTTTGAAACCTTGCAAGCTATTAACAAGGCTTTATAGTCCGGTGGTGTGTCTAACAAGAGAGATGTGGGATCCGTAATGGTTGCACAAAGAAACAAGTCCCTGCTCAAATACCAAACCTATCCGACACCTCCACTCACATATCATCCAACCCCGAATTACCAAGCACCCTCACCAAATTACCAAACTCCACCACCTTCCTACCAAGCTCCACCACCCACATATCAACCTGCTTCACCCAAATATCACAACCCGCTCCTATCTACCACACTTATAATTCCCAATCATCCCATTACCAATCACCTCCTGCACGCCAAAACTTCCCTAGACCTTGTCCCAATTTTGATCGCTGCCCTCCAAAGCAATACACCGCCACAGCCGAGCCCATTGACTAGCTGCATGAGAAGCTCAAAGTTGCTGGTTATGTCACACCTATCCTTGCTACCACCCCTGAGAACCCTTCTCAGTGGGTTAACCCAAACAAATCATGTGCATACTATTCCGGCATGAAAGGACACACCATCGAAGAATGCCGTTCTCTGAAGGACAAAATACAGGCTCTCATTGACAACAAGATTATTGTGGCAAAACAGCCGGCTCCAAATGTCCGCGACAATTCTATGGCAGACCATAAGGGTAGAGGTATCCATATGATTGAAATAGAAGATGATTGGGATCCCGAGGGGTCAATCGGGTTGATCACAGAAGGCGATGCCCAAAAGAAATCCGCAGTCACTCTCAAACCAATCATAGTCCAGATTCAGCCATCTGAGGCCGCTGAAGTGGATATGTCTATACCGTTTGAGTTTGAAGCAGCGCCACCGGCAAAGTAACCAGTGCCAATTGAAGTTGAGTTTGTATCTCCAGCAAATACACCAGCCTCGTCCGAGGTCGCAATCTTGCCACCCCGAACACACATTTCGTTTGAACTAAAGATGGCTACACCAATTCTGGTGGCAATGTCAACTACGCCACCCTTCTATTCAAACGCTATTCCTTGGGACTACATAACCAAGGCAAGAAGGAAAAGCAAGTTCAGGTCTGAGGAAGTTGTCGCAACACAGGGTATGACGAGAACTGGTAGGGTCTACACCCTTGAGCATCTGGCCGAGTCAAGCAAGCAGGCCGCCAATCGGCCTCCCCTTATCGAAACGGGACCTGATGACCTTTGGAGGAAGCTACAGGCAAAGGAGTATTCATTCATCAACCAGCTGAACAAGACACCGGCACAAATATCCGTCCTCTCTCTTCTACAGAATTCCGAAACATATAGAAATGCTTTGTTGAAAGTGTTGAGTGAAGCATACGTGACAAACAACATCACTAGTGGGGAAATGGCCAATAGGGTAGGCCAGGTACTGGAGAGTCATAAAATCACTTTTCATGAGGATGAGCTACCTCCTGAAGGATTGGGGCACAATAAAGAACTGCACATCACCGTGCAGTGCGAGGATCATTTCATCACAAAAATCTTGATCGATGGAGGTTCCAGTCTTAACATATGTCCGTTAATAACGCTTAAGAAATTAGGTAAAAGGCTACATGAGATAAAGGATGGGGCGACCAATGTGAAAGCCTTCGACGGTTCTCAGAGGTCCACCATGGGGGAGATCAGTCTATGTCTACAGATGGGACCGACTTGGTTCGAAGTGGATTTCCAGGTGATAGATGTTCAGGCATTCTACAACATGTTGTTGGGATGACCCTGGCTTCATGTTGCTGGGGCCGTAGAATCAACACTACATCAGGCGATAAAATTCGAGTGGGACCACCAAGAGGTGATTATTCAGGGTAACAATAGCAACCCCATTTATAACCGTCAAAATATTCCGGTGATTGACGGGAAAAGGAAGATAGGAGGAGGAACTTACCACCATATTGAACGAGTCAATGCTATCACCAAGGACAAATGATGGGACAACAAGATCGATAGAATCCTGAACTACAGAGGATATGAGCCAGGCACGAAGCCCATAAAGCTCAAAGAACATGGCACCACTTTCGGTCTGGGGTATGAGTACACCTGGCAGGAATTCAATGATTGGTCGCCACCTTGGCGCGGTCCCTACCTCATCTTGAGCAGACTTTCAAGCAGACCGACACTATCTACGGTTTAGATGAAGAAGAAGCACTTGCAGCAATGAGGAGTTTCTTCCTAGAGAATGATGATATGGATTGTTGTGTTGTCCTCGAGGGAGAGAGGGAGGAAGGCTCTTCCATACAGACTGTGATCAAGGGGGCATATCTCAAGAACTGGTCTATCAAGACAATCAAAGCCAGGCGAGCCTCGGGGTAGCAAGGCTAAAACAAGCATTATTTTATTCAATCTATCAAAGCATCTTCTAAATTTCTCTTACGAATCTGATATCTATTGTTATTGTTTTCTCCCATTACTTTATTTATACAACATTACTATTACTTGTCTTGATGAACCGATGACTGTGACATACAATGAGACAACGCGGCAAATGGACATTGATTCAGAAGTGGACGACATACCCGACGAGATTGTCAAAAAAATTGAGAACTTTGAGAACAGACCTAAGTCCAACCTGGATGAGACCGAAATTATCAACCTGGGAGATTCAGAAAACGTTAAGGAGACTCGTATCAACATTCATTTGTTACCATCAGAAAAGAAAGAATACACAGAGTTTCTAAGAGAGTATGCGGACGTATTTTCATGGTCGTATGATGACATGACTGGTTTAAGTACGTCTGTTGTGGCTCATAAACTGCCAACCAATCCAATGTGTCCACCAGTGAACCAAAAGCTCAGGAAGTTCAACCTGACATGATTTTGAAAATCAAAGAAGAGGTTACCAAGCAGATCAATGTCAAAGTTCTCCAGGTAGTGGAGTATCGGACATTGTTAGCCAACATTGTACCTATGCCAAAGAAGGACGGGAAGGTCAGAGTCTGTGTCGACTACCGGGATCTCAACCGGGCCAGTCCGAAAGATGACTTCCCCTTGCCAAATATACATATTCTAATTGATATCTGCGCTAAGCATGAATTGCAGTCCTTTGTGGATTGCTTCGTTGGTTATCACCAGATCTGGATGGATGAGGAAGATGCTGAGAAAACAACATTCATTACGCTGTGGGGAGTGTATTCTTACAAGATGATGCCATTCGGTCTAAAGAATGCGGGGGCCACCTACATGAGGGCCATGACCACCATATTCCATGACATGATTCATAAAGAGATCGAGGTGTACGTAGATGATGTCATTATCAAATCAAAGAAATTTGCTGATCACATGGATAATTTGGGGAGGTTCTTCAATAGGTTGCGAAAATACAATCTGAAACTAAACCCCGCGAAGTGTGCATCCTGGATTCCTGCTGGGATTTAGTTTAAGCCGCCGGGGAATAGAATTGGATCCATCCAAGGTCAAATCCATTCAATAGTTACCACCACCTAGGAACAAGAAAGATGTGATGAGTTTCTTGGGGAGGCTTAATTACATCAGCCGGTTTATATCACATTCTACAGTCATCTGCGAGCCAATCTTTAAGATGTTAAAGAAGGACGTTGCGACCAAATGGATCGATGATTGTCAAAAGGCTTTTGATAGAATCAAAAGGAATATTTGTCAACCCGAGTCAGGCAGACCTTTGCTACTCTATCTTGAAGTATTATATGGAGCTTTCGGCTGCGTTCTAGGGCAGCACGATGAAACAGGAAGGAAGGAACAAGATATTTATTACCTCAGCAAGGAGTTCACTCCATATGAGGCCCGATATTCTCTATTAGAGCGTACCTGTTGTGCTCTAACTTGGGTAGCCCAAAAGCTGAGACACTACTTCTGCGCCTACACAACATACTTATATCAAGGATGGATCCATTAAAGTACATCTTTCAAAAGCCCATGCCCATTGGAAAGCTAGCCAAGTGGCAGATCCTGCTGAGCAAATTCAAAATTGTTACATGACTCAGAAGGCAGTTAAAGGACAAGCTCTGGCAGACCATCTTGCTGAGAATCCTGTAGACGGAGGATACGAACCCCTGAAAACATATTTCCCTGATGAAGAGATATCATTCATAGGAGAAGATATTGCAGAATCCTACGATGGTTGGAGGATGTTCTTTGATGGAGCAACAAACTTCAAGGGAGTCGGTATTGGAGAAGTACTAGTATCAGATACCGGTCAGCATTATCCGATATCCGCCAAACTCAGGTTCCCTTGCACTAACAATATGGTCGAATATGAAGCCTGCATCTTGGGTCTCAATATGGCCATTGACATAAACGTCCAGGAGCTGTTAGTAATCGGTGATTCAGACTTATTGGTACATCACGTACAAGGAGAATGGGCAACAAAGAATTCCAAGATACTGCCGTATCTGCACCATGTACAGGAATTAAGAAAGAGATTCACAAAGATAGAGTTCCGGCACGTCCCCAGAATCCAGAATGAGTTCGCCAATGCATTAGCTACTTTGTCCTCAATGATCCAACATCCGGACAAGAATTTGATTGACCCTATTCCCATAAAGATCCATAATCAGCCAGCTTACTGTGCCCATATCGAAGAAGAAGCAGACGGAAATCCTTGGTTTCATGACATCGATAGGTACTTGGCAAAAGGAGAACACCCCGAGCTTGCAAATTCCACTCAAAAATGCACATTTCGGAGATTGTCCAACAATTATTTCCACATCGGAGGAATCCTGTATATGAGGACCCCTGATTTGGGGTTATTAAGGTGCGTTGACGCAAATGAAGCATCAAAGTTGTTGGAAGAAATTCATGCAGGGACCTGTGGCCCACATATGAACGGTTTTGATTTAGCAAAGAAAATACTCCGAGCTGGTTACTTTTGGATGACCATGGAAACGAACTGCATCCAGTATGTTCAAAAGTGCCACCGCTGCCAGGTACATGGGGATATGATAAAAGTGCCTCCAAGTGAGCTCAATGCAACAAGCTCACCATGGTCGTTCGCCGCCTGGGGTATGGACGTTATTTGGACCAATTGAGCTTGCCGCTTCCAATGGTCACACGTTCATTTTGGTCACCATCGACTACTTCACTAAATGGGTCGAAACAGTCTCCTACAAAGCAATTACTGAGAAAGTTATGGGCGACTTTGTCCGCGACCACATTGTTTGCCAGTTTCGGAGTTCCAGAGTCAATCATCACCGACAATGGTTCTGATCTCAACAGTGACTTGATGAAAGCTATGTGTGAAACCTTCAAGATCAAACACAAGAATTTCACAACATACAGACCTCAGATGAATGGAGCCGTAGAGGCCGTAAAACAAAAACATCAAGAAGATACTAAGAAAGATGATAGAAAGTCACAAGCAATGGCATGAAAAGTTATCATTCGCCTTACTGGGATACCGCACCACTGTCCGCACATCAACAGGGGCAACTCCATATATGCTGGTTTATGGTACAGAGGTTGTTATTCCCGCCGAAGTGGATATTCCATCTCTAAGAATTATACAGGAAGCTGAGCTCAGTGATGCAGAGTGGGTAAAAAGCCGTTATGAGCAACTAGACCTCATAGACTAGAAGAGAATGAATGCAGTGTGTCATGGTCAACTATATCAGAACGGGATGGCTAGGGCCTTCAATAAGAAAGTCAAGTCGAGGCAATTCACACTAGGGCAGCTGGTGTTAAAGAAAATCTTTTTGCATCAAGATGAAGCCAAGGGGAAATTCTCTCCTAACGGGCAAGGTCCGTATATGGTTCATAGAGTGCTGACAGGGGGAGCACTCATACTCGCAGAAATGGACGGAGAAGTCTGGCCTAAGCCAATCAATTTAGATGCAGTCAAGCGCTACTATGTGTAATCTTTATGCTTTCTCAATGATGTAATTTGAACTACGCGTGGCTTGATTCCCGTTTAAGAGGGGATACGTAGATAGCCCTATGGGTTCGGTCACAATTCAATAAAAACCTATTTTTCCCCGCAATTGGAAACTGGGGCAGAATTTTGAGGAGGACCCTCAAAATTCCGAAGCAAGTTCAGCCAGTCACGGTGCGAGCAGCAATCAGAGGCATCCACCCAGCAAACTAGGGCAAAATTTTGAGGAGGACCCTCAAAATTCCGCAGCAGAAGAGGTCGCAATGTCTCATGACCTACCACGTCATCGGTTCATCTAAAAACTATTTTAGATTATGTATTACACTCTTATAAAATCATGCATATTTATTTTTCTGAAACAGCTTGTTTAGCGAATGCTACCCCAATGATACAGACAATATCCTCATGATCAAGCAAGCGCGCCAAGCATAGCCAGCGGGAATGCGAACAAACCTTCCCCTTTTTACAAAATTCACGATCTTTCTTCGGATGCAGGCACAAGTTGCAAAAGCCCAAAACACGCTATCCACCGAAGGACAGATACTATTCAAAAATACGACTCTAAAAACCGTCGCACATGCCAACATTTATTATCAGCAAGAAACAATGCTTCGTAAATTGCAATGCTCACAACGGTCACGATACTGCGATCTATTACCAGCTAAGAATTTCTATTGTCATTTATTTAAGGCTACCTTTCTGCCTTTCTGCCTTTCGAGATTAAGCGTTGTCTCCATCTGCATCTGCGTATTGCATAAGGCTACATTTCTGCCTTCCGAGACTAAACGTTGTCTCTATCTGCATCCACATATTGCATAAGGCTACCTTTCCACCTTCCGAGACTAAGTGATGTCTCCATCTGCATCCGCATATTGCATAAGGCTACCTTTTTGCTTTCTAGACTAAACGTTGTCTCCATCTGCATCCGCATATTGCATAAGGCTACCTTTTTGCCTTCCGAGACTAAATGTTGTCTCCATCTTCTTTCGCATATTGCATAAGGCTACCTTTCTGCCTTCCGAGACTAAACATTGTATCCATCTGCATCTGCATCTTGCATAAGGCTACCTTTCTTCCTTCCGAGACTAAGTGATGTCTCCATCTGCATCCGTATATTGCATAAGGCTACCTTCCTGCCTTTCGAGACTAAACGTTATCTCCAGCTGCTTCAGTATATTGCATAAGGCTACCTTTATTCCTTCCGAGACTAAATGCTGTCTCCATTTACTTTTCAAAAGCAACCCCTGTCTCTATCATTCACTTCCTTTCAGGCTAAGCTCTACCCCTTTAAATTCACAAGACTAAGCTCTGTCTTGTCAGCATCATGCTATTGCATCTTCATGGGTTGAAATATCGCCAACCTATCCAAAGGCATCATTATTCGGAGGCACCATCTTCATAGCCCGAGAACACTATGTCATGGCCAGAGGATCTCTTTTATCATTTTGCATATCATTATTCAAAGGTGTCATGGTTCGGAGGCACCATCCCCGTGGCCCGAGAACACCATTTCATGGCCTGCGAATCCTTTATCAAAGCAATTCATGGCCCACGACATCATGGTCTAAAGACGACATCCTTAACCATCCAAAAATATCATTCATCGTCCAACGGGAATTTGCATCATGTTTAAATTACGCACAATATACGCTTGTATTGCTTATTTGCAGGTAATCCGGCAAGCAACAACCATCCAGGCAGAAGCGGTTCCGCTCCAGGTCTCCTAACTATCCCGTAAGCCGTTTGCTCGTCTAACCTTGTACTTGGCGTCCGTTCTTGTAAAACTCCATCGGTATAATTCACCGATGACCTAGGAACTACATACGGCCTGATTCCTGTAAGACCAGGGATATGTAGGCAGCTCAGGAACCAGGGTGCGGCCTGAACCTTTCAATCCATTTCCAATCTTTCAAAATTGGCCATCATATCTTTACCCGACAACTCTTCCATCCTTCCCGGGTAAAGAGGGGCAGCTGTTGATACCCAATTTTTTCTCAAATTATTTTTTTATTTGTATATACACCTCCAAAATCACTCTTTATAACAAGTGGTATTTTTCCGAAATTTTTCATATTTTATTAAATCCTTTTCCAATTTATTCAGTATTTTTTATATTCAATAATTATTCATAAATTGAATTATAAAGAATTTCAAAATATTTCCCCATAAATATATCATTTTTAATCCTATTAGGATTTAATTATTTCACACATTAGCCAATTTGGCATTATTTGACCATAATTACAATAACTTTACAACTACGGCCTAATTGTATATTTTATACCATTTAAATCAATAATTATTTCATTTTTATATTTTTGTACTCATTAATTACCTTAATTTCATTTATCTAGCCTCTAGCAAATTTTATTTAATTATTTATCTATTTTTAATGGGTGTTTAACAATTAGCAAAATATATTTAAATTCTAGCCTAATTCTAACCCAGCCCATCAGATTTTAACAACCCAATTCCATACCCAGCCCAAATCAATTCCATACCCGGCCCAACCCCGGATGTGTCTGAGTCGTTGATCAAATTAGATCAACGGCCCTGATCCCACCTACCATAATTAAACCTAGACCTACCCCCCTCCGACCCCTCATTTCCCAATCTCTCATTCTTTCTCTATCAATCTCTGATTCTCTCTGGTTCTCTCTAGAACCTTCCCTTGTATCTCCACCTCCAATGGAGTTTGTTCGTCTTCTACGGCTAGTTCCCTCGCCAGAACCTGTGGTCTTTCACTATCTCCTGGTTATTTCTTCACCCTACACTGATCTAATGGCACCCTAAGGCCCTCGGGCGAGCCTGGAGCGGTTCAGCTCCTACCTATGGTCCCTCATGCCATCTTCCGGCCGTCTGAGTAAGAGTCATGAATTTTGCCGGCTAACGCTTGCAACATCTTTAAGGTTTTCTCATTTTTTTAACTCTCTAAAACCCTAACCCCTGGTATTTTCACGATTCCTTTATATCTGTCTTAGATCTGTGTATATCCTGAAGCTTTTTACATGTTTTCTTCAAAAAACCTTCCTATTCTCTTAGATCTACACTAGATCCGGGTTTATTACGAGTATTTTTACATTTTTTCTTAAAGGTTTTCCATTTTTAAACAAGTTTTTCACTTAGGGTTTCTGAGACCTTTTCTTCAAACGATTTCTTGAAGTTTAATCTATTTTTTCTCATATGCGTAAACGTTCTATCACTTTTAATCATGATTTATTTAGTTTTAACACTGTGTTCTAGATGCTGAGCATGTCCTTTCTTTCGATTTGTATGTGTGTATGTTTCCCATGAGTAATCCCTGTTTCTTTGTGATTGTTACTTCACTATGCTATTTGGGTCTTTGATTCTGTTATTTCTTGTGTGTTCAACCTGCTTGAATCACTACTGTCTTGAATCCCTGAATGATTATGAGCAGTACTATACTGATTTTTCATACGATATCCTCTGCCGATTCTGCATGTTTCCTTAGATACATGAGGCCACCCCTTAATTATTATTTTTACCTACTAGCCAATTCAGTTTAACCCCTTCAATTAAGGGATACCTAATTGCCTATTATACTTACACAATTCTTATATTCCTCTAAGCTATATATGGTTCTTTCCTTATAATACTAACCGTGTGAATTACTCCCTTGATATAGGGATACTTGTGCTAATTGGGTACTGATTGATGTTCAGTCCCACAATCACTGGTTAATTCTGGTTCTTTCCTTATTTTTCGTCAAGTTTTCAAGACTATATATACTCTACTCATACACACACACACACATAGAGACGAACTAATTTTTTCAAAAAATCTCTCTCACAATTTAAAAGACTTTCTACTCTCTCTTCTATGCTAATTACTACTACTATAGGTTAGCCGGCTGCAAGCCAAGGCTAACTATTGTGCATTCTCCTACTTTCCTGTTTGTGTTATTGCTTTCTTCGCTTCACTGGTATGTTTTAATTTATATTTCAGTCCTCAAACCAACATGTTTCATTACTTTTGTGATTCAGCATGCTTCCAACTTGCTTACTTATTCTTCAGCATATATCTAGGATCCTGAACTCCCCTCTGCATGTTTAAATTAGGCTTTATCTGCTTATGACCAGCATGTTTTTGTACACTTAGCACCTACTTCTTACATGCCTATGAATGGTACATTAGTTTAACCATGGCCTTAGGTGTTAATCTCACCTAGAACTATACCCCCTGATCCTCTGGACCCATAGGAGTTCTTGATTATATGTCTGTGTGTGTATCTGCCTGCTCTATGTATGCCCTTACATGCTTTGTATTTGTCCCTAATCCCCTTACCCCTATTTGTGATTGTTGGACTATCATTAGTCCTTGTGTGATGTTATGCTTCTATTTCCTTCGTCAAAAACTGCTTTCTTACTTACCCTTTCCCAAAACTATTCCTTACTTTAATCCTTTTAAATAAAGAGCACTCTCACATACACTCTTAGGAGTCTAATTTCAGCCCCCTTCGTATGAGCACTGCTTTGGGAACCCTTTGAGTACCCTCTGAACTCTGACACACAGGGCTGGCACTTCCACACTGCACATGTTTAATTCTTTTGGCTATGTTTGGGTGTGAGCACTGCCCGGGAGCCGTTGAGGTCCTTAGGGAACTCTGACACATCCGAATTATGAAAAGGCTATGCAATACCATAAGGTAGTGATGTTTGGAAGATCTGTGCCTAATTGAAGGCTCCCTATAGAAGTAACTTCTTATTTTTCTTTGGTTGTCTAATTCATAATTCCCTGGCCTGTAATAATCGGTAAACAACTCAGGGGATGGATAGTGAAAAGGGAGGGGTAGCTACGCATGCATTAGCTATTAAAGGGATAGAAATCATGCTATTAGACTTTATTTCCTATCTATGCACTAGAGATCATGTTTAGGCCCATATGTTCAAATTCATGCATTAGAAACCATGTTGTTTGATTTTACTTCCTATCTGTGCGATAGAGATCATGTTTAGGCCCATATGTTAAAATTCATGCATTAGAAACCATGTTGTTTGATTTTATTTCCTATCTGTGCAATATAGATCATGTTTAGGCCCATATGTTCAAATTCATGTATTAGAAATCATGTTTATTAAGTCTCATACCTATTGTTTCAGCATGTTCACTTTTACTTAGAAAAATCCTGCTAATAAATGGTTTTTTTTACTGTCATGTTCCACACTGCCATGTACTCTTAGAAATCTTGTCTTAGGCTAAACAACATTAAAATAAATTATCATTCTAGCATCTTCTGAAACCATGATTAATACTGAGCATTTAGAAATCATGCTTAGGAATTCTGCATACGCATCATTCTGTATCTCTATCTGTGTATTAGATATCATGTTATAGGGCCATAATCGCTCAACTACATTTAGTCTAATTACTAACGTGTAAAAAGTATAACTATCCCACTCAGTTTTCTCCAAAAAATAACTGGTAATGTGTCTGTGTTCTGAACAACCTAGAATGGCATGCTTAAGTAATAATTTGTGCCTTTAATAATTGTGTTACAATACACTGCCCCCGCCTAGGCAAGCCTTAGGTGACTAATTTTCAAAATTAGAAATCAGTCTCTCTTGTGTGTGCTGCTTAACACTAATAGATATTTCTTTTAAATCAGTAGGCAAACTGATTAAGAGCATGTTTTCCTTGAGTTATAAAACAAGTCTGTCTGTCTGTTTATCCTCTGAATTCACCTAGATACCATGTCTTAGTATCTTAATTAACAATACTCCCCTTTATGTGTTTGAGTCGTGCTAATTATATGCATTATCTGCGGAGGAAAATCTTAGCTACCTATATGCTCCTATGTGTTTCCCACTGTCTGCAGTCCTATATGTTCTTTGCTTGTCGCCTTAGAATTTTGCCCTTTAAACCTGAGGGTCTGCTTAGTACTCACCTTTTAGGATAGTAGTCCTAACCTCCTCCAGGACTGATAGAATGGGACGGGTAATAGCACGCAATAGAATCCGTGAACAACACATGCTTTAATAACCTTCACGGGGCGGGAAGGGTAGAATATGGATATGATGACCGGTGCGCTAATACCACGTGTAGCCCCTCTTCGAGGAGTTATCAGCGGGTATTGTATTGATGTGATCCATATCATTACAAACCTAGGACACTTGTACACGATAGCTCGTAATTACCCCTACTATTATTTTTCTAAACACCGCTATATTTAAGACTTAAATCCCCTCTATTTGAGCCCTTACTTGTTATTTGCTATTTGTACAAATTCACGAAACCATTTGGTCGGGAACCACACTTATGGTCCTGAGGGGTGCCTAACACCTTCCCCTTAGGATAATTTCAAGCCCTTACCCAAATCTCTAGTTAGCAACGCAGTTGTAATTGAACCCCTTAGGTGCCCTAACGCGTCGTTAAAATCGTTAGGTGGCGACTCTTCAAAATATGCAAACCCCTTTCCCAAAAGGAACGAGTTGTCCCAACTAGTGTCATAAACCCGATCTCCGCGAGGAAAAAGGGTGTGCGATAGATAGTTCACTCCAGGTTTTGGGGAAGTGTATAAATTCTTAATCTCATTTTGTTGATTTAAAATCTGCAAATTTTGGGAAGTTATGAAATATCATGATAGTCTATAATGGTTGGCTAGCCTAGTTCCATGATAGGCGCCATCATGTCCGGCTTAGGATTTGGGGTCGTGACAAGTTTGTATCAGAGCCTAGGTTACATAGGACTCAACGGTCATGAGCAGGTTTAGTAGAGTCTTCCGAATCGGTACGGAGACGTCTGTACTTATCTTCGAGAGGCTGCAGAACCCTTAGGAACAATCTCATTTTTATTGAATTCTGTCGTGCCATTTTGTTGATTCTGGAAACCTAAACTTCTGTTATTTCATTCTCTCACATATGGTGAGGACTCGCGCTACCGATCAGAGTGATCAGCCACCAGCTAGACCACCGACGGGTCGAGGCCGCGGTCGAGGCCATGGTAGAGGTAGGGGCCAGCCCGTGCGGCAGCTAGGGTAGTACCAGTTGATCCCCCTACTATTCAGGATCAGGTTCCCGCCGCAGATGCTCCAGCGGGACAGGCTCAGGCACCGGCAGTGCCTATTATTATTCCGGGTCTTCAGGAAACCTTGGCCCATATCTTGATAGTATGTACCACCCTTTCTCAGGCAGTTGCTGCATCTTCTACTGCCGCTACTTCTCAGGGCGGGGGAGGCAGTCGGACTCCAGTTACCCGGCCACCTGAGCAGGTTACTCAGCGCCATCAGACATCGGGGGTGGTTCCATCCCAGCCGGTTGGTCCAGTTCAGGACTTCGTGGTTCTAGCTATGCCAGATGATGAGCAGTGTAGACTGGAGAGGTTTAGTAGACGTCAGCCTTCGACATTCAGTGGTGTTGAGGGCGAGGATGCCTAGGGTTTTCTGGATAAGTGTCAGAGGATGCTTCGTATTGTTGGGATTCTGGAGACCAGTGGGGTCTAGTTTGCTACTTTTCAGTTTTCTGAACTGCTTTCACTTGGTGGGAGTCTTTTAAGAGGCGTAGGCCTATTGGTTCAGCACCCCTCACCTGGCAGCAGTTCTCCACTATCTTCTTGGAGAAGTATGTACCCCAGTCTCACAGGGAGGAGCAGTGCAGGCATTTTGAGCAGCTGCATCAGGGGGAGCTATCAATGATGCAGTATGAGATGCGGTTTTCAGAGTTGTCTCGCCATGCCACCGAGTTGGTCCCTACTGACAGGGAGAGGATTAGGAGGTTCGTGGATGACCTCACTTACCAGCTTCAAATTTTCATAACTTGGGAGAGAGTGTCAGGTGCTACCTTCGAGCGAGTTATTTATATAGCTCTAGATATTGAGTCGGTTCGCCGCCAGGAGGGGGTAGAGAGGGAGGCCAAGAGGCCTCGTGGATTGGGTGGTTCTAGTGGTGCTCCCTCCAAGGGAAGATTCAGCATGGTAGAGGTCGTTCATTCAGGTCTCCTCGGTCAGGCCGCCCAGCCCATAGTGGTCCATGTTCGAGGCATGGTCCCTGCAGTTCTCAGCCAGGCTGTTCTTCATTCATTTTCCTTCCAGCCCAGAGTGCAACTCGAGCACCATCAGTTTAGGGTTCCTCTATGCATGGTTCTCCTAGTGGCCATTCTGGAGCCAGGGATTCTTTTCAGTCCCCGTTTCCAGCTCCAGGGAGTTGTTATGAGTGTTGAAAGTTCAGGTATATGAGGAGGCAGTGTCCTCATCTTCTTGGAGGCCCATCCCAGCTTAGGATCCAGCCTTCAACTTTAGCTACAGTTATTTCACCACCCACCCAGGCAGCCACGGGTGGTAGTCAGTCAACTAGAGGACGCCCTAGAGGGGGAGGTCGAGCAGGTGGAGGTCATACCCGTATGTATGCGTTTCTAGCCACACCAAATGCTATGGCTTCCGATGCAATGATCGCAAGTATTGTCTTAGTCTGTCGCCGAGATGCTTTGGCTTTATTTTACCCTGGTTCTACATATTCTTATGTCTCATCATATTCTGCCCATTTCCTGGATATGCCCCGTGAGTCATTAGTTACGTCTGTTCATGTGTTGACTACGGTGGGCAATACTATTATTGTGGACCATGTGTATCGGTCGAGTGTGATATCTATTGGGGGTATGGAGACCTGAATGGGCCTACTGTTACTCACGTTACTCCCTGCGCCTTTGTGTGCAGATCCAGGTACCGGACCATCTCACTAGTTGATTTTCGGACGTGCTTGGAGTCGTTCGAGGATCGAGGTAGCTTCTCAACATCCCCAGCTCACCTCCTTTCCTTTCCTCAGTTCATAGTTTTTTTTTCTTTTGAACTTCAGGATTTTGTAGTAGCAAGTCACCTTATTGTACATTGTATTCATAGTCCTAGATGCTCATGACAGTTGTCTCCAGGTTTTGGGGAAGTGTATAAATTGTTAATCTCATTTTTCTTAAAGTTTGCAAATTTTGGAAATTTATGAAATATCATGATAGTCTGTAATGGTTGGCTAGCCTAGTTCCATGATAGGCGCCATCACGGCCGGCTTAGGATTTGGGGTCGTGACATTCTTCCGTACTTTCAAAATGATAGGTATAAAGAGCCTCAATCGATGAATTCTAAATGATTATCCAATATTCTTCCAATGGTTGGATAGCAATTCCTCTTTGTAATTTTTTTTTTCAAATATAAAGGGGTTATCCTTCAGCTCGGGTGCAGTGGAGAGATCATCCCATTGAGGCAACTACTTGGGAGTCCGAGACGAATACGAAGAGTAGATATCCCCAAAATTATTTACCAAACCAAATAATTTTCCAGTCCGTTCGAGGACGAACGTCTGTTTTAGAGGTGGAGATTGTGATGACCCAAAGGGTCATTTTACGAAGTTAGACTCCATTTTAGGATTATTAGCCTTAAAAAGACTCACTTTAATTACCTCAAGTTTCATGCGTAGTCCGGGCGTGAAACCGGAAAGCTTTTATGTGAAAATATGAGAAATAGCAATTTCTAAAGTTAAAATTTGGTTTTAGTTGACTTTGGTCAACATTTTGAGTAAACGGACCCGAATCTGTGTTCCGACGATCCCGTCAGGTCCTCGGTAAAATATGGGACTTGGGCGTATGCCCGGAATTAAATTCCGAGGTCCCTAGCCTTATAAAATCATTTTTGAAGAAAATTGTTATGCTGGTTTTTAAAGGAAATAAAGAAATGAATTAATGTTTGAACTCGTTCGTATCGGGCCCGTATTTTGGTTCCGGATCCAGGTACAAGTTTTCTATAATATTTAAGTCCTATCTGTGAAATTTGGTGAGAATCGGAATTGATTTGACGTGATTTGGATGTCCGGTTGAAAAGTTAGAAATTTGAGTGTTCTTGAGAAAATCTTGTGTTTTGAGGTTAAATTCGTAGTTTTTGATGCTATTTTGATGCTTTGATCATACGAGCAAGTCCGTATGATATTTTTAGACTTACGTGCATGTTTGGTTTGGAGCCTCGAGGGCTTAGGTGAGTTTCAGATATGTTTAGGCTATGTCGCGCTTGTTTTTTATGCTTCATCGTCGTTTCGTCAAGAATAAATGATACCACATTAAGAAAATGAGATCCAAATTCAGTTTTTATTGAACCATTATATCTGTATCTTAATACGGAGCCATATGAAAAAGAATCATCGAATTTGGACATCGTATAAGGAAGTTATGCTCATTTTCGTGCCGGAAAAAAAATTGTTGGTTTCTTGTGTGCCCAGATGTCGCAAATGCGGCATATATATCGAAAATGCGAAGTATGCCTAGGATCCCAGATGTCGCAAATGCGACATATAGATATCGCAAATGCGAAGTATGCCTAGGGAGCCCAGATGTCGCAAATCCAAACTCCGGATCGCAAATGCGACATCTGCAGCCTATTAAGTGAGATTTTAGACGGGATTTTCACCCATTTTTCAATTCTCTCAAACCCTAAAACTCCATAGGCGATTTTCCAAAGACCCAAACTTCTCCAGAACATTGGTAAGTGATCTTTAACTAATTCCTTTCAATCCTTAACAATTTTTAACAAGATTTCAACCAATAATCTAGAGTTTTCATGGTAAAAAAATGGGGATTTTTGGGTAGAACTTAGGAATTTCAAAATTTGGGGATTTAGACCTCGAATTGAGGTCGGATTCCAAAACCAATTGTATATTCGGGCTAGAGGAAGATTCGATAAACGGGTTTTGCTCCAAACCTCGAGGTTAGACCAAGCGGGCTCGGGGTTGATTTTTATAATTTAATAAGAAAACATAATAAAACCATAGATTTTCATTAAAGTTGATTCTTTTAAGCAATACTTGATGTCTTTGAACCAATTATGATTAGATTTGAGTTGGTTAGAGACAAATTCTAAAGGAAAAGCGGTGCTAGAGCAGTGATTTGCTTGTGACATCGAGATAAGTGCTTGGTTTAACCTTGACTTGAGGGAATAGGAATCCCCAACTTAAATACTATGTGAATTTGCATGTGTGTGGTTTATAGGTGAGGTGACGAGTATCTATGCACCACCAAATTTTCTGTTTAACATGATCCCTTTCCCTGTTTCCAATTATTTGCTTCTGGGTTCAATTGTTTCATAATCATTGATGTTTATATGTCGATTTGGATTCGTTAACTTATTGTTAAGTATTATTTCAAGTATTTTGGAAGTGTTGGATATTCTCTTGGTTTTGTTATGTTACATAAGGATTGAGCTGGATGTCAGTGTTACGATATGTATATAAATTTCAGGTTGTTGTGAAATGATAATTGATGATGTTTATGAGTTTTACACCTTCTGTTTACAATTGTTGATACAAAAATATTGTGAAAGGCTTGGCCTGAATTGTGAAATTTTTTCATAAATAAACTGATGTGATATGTCTGGTGGGAGCGGGTTGCACGCCGCAACAAGGAGTGATAAAGGTGGACTGGTGGGATCGGGTTGCACGCCGCAACATGAGAAATAAGGATGATATATATATATAGGGAGGAGCAATAAGGGTGGAAAGGTGGGAGTGGGTTACGCGCCGCAACAAGGAGCGATAAGGGAGAATAATTATGTTTTACTGATTTTCAAAAATAGGATTTGGAAAACTCTGGTTTTACTAAAAAGGTTTTCATACTCTGATTTTATTGTGATTTAAATTGAAACTTGGAAACTTTGAGGATTTGATTACAGTTGATATCTGAAAAGAGTTATCCGAGTTGTTTTTACTTACTGTGGCAAGTTACTGGTTATCGAGTTTATTATTATTATTATTTCTTCCTTGATGTATTATATGTTGTTTATAGGCTATTTTATAAAATGTCCCGCCGTAGCCTCGTCACTACTTCGTCAAGGTTAGGCTCGGCACTTACTCAGTACATGGGGTCGGCTGTATTGATACTGCACTCTGCACTTCTTGTGCAGATCCAGGTACTGGTCAGTGTGAAGTTCGAGACATAGTTGTGCATTTTCACGGAGACAAGAGGCAGATCTATTGGCGTTCGCAGACTCCTGGAGTCTTCTCTAGACTATTTAGTTGCTATTTTATTTCATTCAAAACAGAGATATTTTCCTTTCAGCCAAATACTTATAGCATTCATTAGTAGTTCGTGAATTCTGACACCAGACCCTGGGTAGATATAGAGTTGGTAATAGTTCGTGGTTCGTATCATGTTATCTGATATTATTCATGAAGTCATTTATTGGAAAGTATTAGATTTATTTATTTTCTTTTAAGATTGCCTATTGTGTTAAGTAAATTCTTAAACAAAATGGTTAGTAAATTTCTAACATCGGCTTGTCTAGCAAATATTGTGTTAGGCGCCATCACAATCCCGTGGGTTGGGAGTTTGGGTTGTGACAAATAGATACTATATATAATGCATGTGGGACTCATGGAATCACGCTCTAAACCTTTCGAAGTGGCATAAGGTAGTTGCACCTTCGATTAACATTATGGACATCATACCATTAATATGAACATTAGTAGGACTCAAGGATCATACATACTTTCTTAGAATAACTTTGTAAGGAAGGAACAACATGGACAACCTTAGTTTCTAGGAGTAGATTCATTATCAAATAGCATATCGTTAATGTTTGTTTCACTTTAGATCATGCCAAAAGAATAAAGGAAGAGCCTTAACATACCTTAACTTCGTTGAGTCCTTAATACCTTCCAAGCAATTTGTATACGGCTAAAATCAAAGAGCCCGATTTTATGATCATTATGGCATTCCATAGCCCGACTTCGGAGGGATTGAAGTACAGTTCGAGGTTCGATACCGAGGAAGCATATCTAGAATTCTCCAAGATCGACCTCGGGGCGGTGTAAATCGATGACCATCATGAAAAAGTGGGAAATTCCCAAAATGCACGTGGTTAAACTGACCAAGTCTGCTAGAATTGTACTGGTCCGTACCGTGACATTAAATAGTTGTACCAGCTGCATTTCTTTGTAATAATTACACATGTACTATGTTGGGATTCCCCCTCTTATATAAAGGGGATCCTTGTCATTTTGTAACAGACATGATATTCAAAACAAGAACAATAACATTCTCTGCTCTCTAACTCAGACATTTTCTACAAGTGCTTCATTGATTTATTGCTTCCATTTATTGTGTTTCATTTATTGTTCTTCACCTATTTCTCATTATTGATCATAAAGAGGCCATTTTTGAGGCCCTCAATATTGTTATATCTTCCTCGACCGCCCTCTGTCAAGCTCTCGAGCTCGGCCTCGAGACCCTATTTCGACCAGCTCGAGAGCCTGTCTAATAACTGCTCGGTTTGCACAATTCTATTATCCTTTGCTCTTATCTCATTTTTATTAACTCTCACTTAGAATCTATTGCCTAAACAACTAGTATTAAAATAATCACATATTTTTAGAACCACAAAATCAGATATAATTGTAATTACCATTTTCACGGTAAACAGTTTGGCGCCCACCATGGGGCTAAAAAGAATAGTGATTGTTTTAGTGCTGGTTTTCTAAAAACATAAGTTATTCTTTAAACTTTTTCTTGTCCAATAATCTTCAATTTCAGGTCAGAAAATGTATAACTCAGTAAATGCACATGAAAACAATGGTCCTGAGAACCATGGAGAGAACGGTGCAGCTGCTTCAGGCGCCGGTGTACCATCGCAAAACCCTGAAGGGGCACCAGTACAAATCTCCGTTGATGAAGGCTCACGCAACGCTCAACATGTCGATGTAAGCTCTGATACAGACGGAAGTGTACACGAAGGAGACCAACATGAAGCATAGAGAGCCCCTGCTCAAAAGGAAAGAGAAGCTAGTCTTCATGTCATTTTTGAGATGTTGCAAGAACAACAAGTGGCTATTGCTCAGCTACAAAGCCATAAATAAACTCCAAGTACATCACCACCGGAAACGGCTGCTCGAGTCGAACATGCACCAGAAAGGTCGAGCAATAATGGGTCAGCAGCCGACCCCGCTATTATGAAGATACTCGAGGACCTCACAAAGAGGATTGAATTAGGCGAAAATAAGACAGAAGCTAACAACAAAAGGTGGAGACCTACAACTCAAGGGTCGATCAGATCCCGGGCCCCCCGATTCTGAAGGGTGTGGATTCTAAGAAGTTTTTGCAAAATCCATTCCCATCAAGTGCGGCTCTGAAGCCCATCCCGAAGAAATTAAGAATATCCAATCTCCCAAAGTACAACGAAACCTCAGACCCTAATGAGCATATTACTGCTTACACATGTGCTGTGAAAGGGAACGACTTAAAAGATGACGAGATGGAATCCATCTTATTGAAAACATTTGGAGAAATTCTTTCCAAAGGGGCCATGATATGGTATCATAACCTTCCCCCAAACTCGATAGATTTATTTGCCATGATGGCAGACTCTTTTGTGAAGGCGCATGTTGGTGCCATCAAGGTCGCTACGAGGAAATCTGATGCTTTCAAAATCAAACAAAGAGAGAATGAGATGTTAAGGGAGTTCATATCCCGCTTCCAATTGGAACGAATGGAGTTACCACCGATATCCGATGATCGGGAAGTGCAAGCCTTCGCTCAGGGCTAAAATGAATGAAGCTCGATAGGTTCAAAGCAGCTGAAGCAAAACTTAATCGAGTATCCCGCCGTAGTTTGGGCAGATGTACACAACAGGTATCAGTCAAAGATCAGAGTCGAGGATGACCAATTGGAAGCTCCCTCGGGCTCGGTGTATCCCAGTAGGCTTTTAGCAAAGGAATCAAGGCTTCCAGAGAGAGATTTGAGGCCAAGCAAAGAAAGGTATCAACCGTATACAGAAAAATGGATAAATATCCCGACACGCAACATACCTCGAAGTGATCGAAGGATGGATCGAGGCCAGATTCCTCGGGCAATTGTGAGCAAAGCAGGGTTTGACAGGTACACAGGGTCGGTAGAGGCACCCCAGATATCCGAGTACAACTCCAACATTGATGTTTCAGACATCATATCGGCCATAGGTAAAATAAAAGACACCAGGTGGCCAAAACACGTACTATCATATCCTTCGCAAAGGAGCCTCAACTTGATATGCGAATATCACGGCTCTCACGGTCATAGGACGTAGGATTGGACAAAACTTCGAGAAGAGGTAGCCCGACTAATTAGCCAAGGGAACCTTCGAGAGTTCCTCAGTGATCGAGCTAAAAACCAATTTTGGGAAAGAGAGGCGAACAGGAAAAATGAAACAGAAGAACCACAGCACGTCATCCACATGATTATTGGAGGAATCGACGTCCCTCAGGGACTTATTTTCAAGAAAACAAAAGTATCGATCACCAGGGAAAAGCGAACTCGGAGCTACATACCTGAAGATGCTCTTTCATTCAGTGAAGTGGACATCGAGACCTTCTCTCAACCTCATAATGATGCACTGGTAATTTCTTTTCTTTTGAATAATTTTCAAATTAAACGTGTGCTCGTGGATCCAGGTAGCTCAGCCAACATAATTAGGTCGAGGGTGGTAGAGCAACTTGGATTGCTCGACCAGATCATGCCCACCTCTCGAGTCCTCAACGGATTCAACATGGCGAGCGAGACAATGAAAGGGGAAATCATACTCTCATTCGACGTGGCTGGTACAATTCAAGATACCATGTTTCATGTCATCGAAGGTGTCATGAGATACAATGTTTTGCTTGGAAGGCCATGGATTCATAGATGAGGGAGGTTCCATCAACCCTTCATCAAATGATGAAGTTTCCTACGAAGGATGGAGTAAAAACAGTGTACGGAGAGCAGCACGCAGCAAAAGAGATGTTCGCATTACAAGATGTGGCACCGACGCTGATACCCTCTACATCGGAGGGCCAAAGAACAAGAAAATGACAGAGTAGTAATCACAAACTAAGTCCTCGTACGAATGAATAAAGGATCGTGCCGCGTCCTCGGAATGAGTAACTGAAGCATATCGAGGCTTGAACGCCACCACAGTTAAGGTACAATCCTCTCCCTCTTTCCTTCACATTTTACATTAACCTATGTGCAGGTGTTCGATTGAAAGGAATCGAAGCACCCTCCAGCCTGAAGGCCTTAGACTTTAAAGCATGCATTCCGCTCTTTTTCCCTCATATAGGATTTTATCCCAAGCGGGTTTTACCGAAGAGGTTTTTAATGAGGCAACATCCATATGCTACCTAAGGAGAACTCATCAAGTATTCAAGGCTTCTCTTCTATCAACCTCAAATACTAAGGGGCATCCCCCCAGGAGATCACCTCCTTGAAGAAATTAAAATATGCTGAAAAGGGTCTCGACAGGAGAATGATGTATCGGACCAAACGGTCGAATGAACCGTGTCCGCATAGAATAATCGAACCCTCGATGATGAAACTATGTATGCTTGTACCAAGTAATCAAAGGAGAATATTTTATCAACAAAACACCTCATGCTCTAAAGAAATTCACTATTCTCGCAAGAAACAGCCCCAGGGCCAGAAATTTCCCGAACACTCGGGGACAGACCTCAAAAACTCGAATCCGTAATACCCCAGGGCCGGCAACTTTGAGCTCATAAGCCCTCGATGAGGCAATATCACATCTGTAAGACCTCAACGAGGCATACTCAAACTTGTAAGTCCTCCATGAGCACCAATGTGCCTCCATGAGGCAATATCAACAATGTACGCCCTCCACGAGGCAATATCACTGATGTAAGCCCTCCATGAGACACTATAAACAATGTAAGCCCTCCACAAGGCAATACTAACTTTAAGCCCTCCATGAGGCAACCTCGAGCTCGTAAGCCCTCCACGAGGCAACCTCGAGATCGTAAGCCCTCCATGAGGCAACATCCCATCTGTAAGACCTCAACGAGGCATGTTCAAACTTGTAAACCCTCAACGAGGAACCGTCAATTCTGTAAGACCTCAACGAGGCATGTTCAAATCCATAAGCCCTCCATGAGTCACCAATGTAAGCCCTCTATGAGGAAATATCAACAATGTAAGACCTCCATGAGGCAACATCAAGTTTATTAGACCTCAATGAGGCAACATCAAAATGTTTGCTATTTTCACAAGGAACGGCTCCAAAGCCAAAAACTTTCGATGTCCCGGGGACTGCCATAGATAGTCACCCCATCGAGCCATCAAAAACTCGAAGCCATAAGACCTCAGGGCCGGCAACTTCGAGCTCACAAGCCCTCCATGAGGCATCAAAACTATAAGACCTCAAGCAAGGCATGTACAAACCTGTAAGACCTCAAGCAAGGCATGTGCAAATTTTTAAGTCCTTAAAAAGGCATAATCTCGATATCAAAGTCAAGGCTATATATTCGAACTTGTAAGACCCCTAAAAAGGCATACCCTCGATATAGACGCCGAGTCTGTCTCACTGGGGGACTAAAAGGCTCCGGCCAAACTAACACGACTCGGAGACATCCGACCGTCGCCATAAAATCACAGGCCTTCAAATACTTCGAAAATGTTTCAATAAGAACCGGTTAATCAGGCTAGCCTCGGCATAAGCAAAAGAGCTTTGATCATATCAGCTCCAAACAATGAAAAGGCTTCGAAACAATCAGCCATCGAGCGAAACCTTCCTAGGTGCTCATTCATTGTCGGATAACGGCTCATAATCGAGGTTCTTTCGAGCCGTCGAAGAGTCAGACAAACACAATAACTTCAAAAAGTCTTTAACAAGGGAAAACTATAGCCATATTTGAGGTCGTACCGACCCAATCCGTAAGAGCCTAAGCGCCAGGCATATTTGAGTTCGTACTGACCCAACACGTAAGAGCCTAAGCGCCAGCCTAAAGAGCCTCAGGGCCAATTTAAAAAACCTAAGGGCCGATGAGCTCGTGTCGAAACCCGACTCGAGGACTGATCCCCAAACGGTTAACCATATTAGAGGTCGTACCAACCCAATGCATAAAAGCCTAAGCTACAGCCACACTAAAGGTCGTACTGACCCAATGTGTAAGAGTCTAAGAGCCAGCCACACTAAAGGTCGTACCGACCCAATGCGTAAGAGTCCACGGGCAGCCTAAAAAGCCTCGGGGCCAATTTATAACCCCACGGGTTTCATTTCAAAGTCNATATGTATTATTACACTTACAATTCTCACATCATGAGTTTTATACAAAGGATAAGAAAGAAAAACCTAGTTTACTCTCGGTACCAGCTCCCTCAACAGCCCCTCAGACCTGCTCCCTCGACGGCCTTCAAATATCAGCATCGGCACCAGAAAAAAGGAACAACTTGGCGTCGATCTCATCCACCTCGGCCTGCTCTATCTCCTCCGAGAAATCAAATCCCCTAGCATGAATCTCTTCGAGGGTCTCCCTCCAAAATCTGCATCGGGCATACTCATCTCCCTTCCTCTTTCTGTCAAAGGCTCCCCTCAGCTCATCCCGAGCATCAGCAGCATCTTTCAAGTAAATAGCCATTTTCTTATCAGCCTTTACTCGAATTTCTTCAGCTTCAGCCCAGGCGTCTACAACCTCGGCCTTCATCTTCAAAAGATTAGTCTCGAGCTTGGAAATTCTACCCGTCTTAATCAAGCTACATTCTCGAGCATTTCGGAGTTGACCTCGAGGGAAGAAGCCTTGGCCAAAGCATTCCTTTAGGCTGTACCATGAACACATATATGTGCCTTCAACACATTGCATTCGGAATTGACCTGTCCGACTTCGCCCCGAAGGCGTTCCAACGCCTCTATTTTTCTATGCAACTGAAACACCGAAACATTAGTTTTTGAAGATGGGAAAGGAAGCATATACTCTCTCAAAATAAGGATTACCTGTTGCTTGAGATTGCCTTTGTAGTCTCGACTCTGATTGATTTTCGATCGAAGATATATCAACTCTCTTGTCTTCTTATCACAAAGAAGCCTGAGAGATTTCTCCTTGCCCAAGGCTTCCCGCAACTTGTCCTCACAGGGGAGCAGCTCGGACTTGAGCTTGTCAAAAACCTATGAAAAAGAAGCTTCATTTCAAAAGATGAAAATACAAAACTGTAAAACCAACATAGTCAACCAAAACTCACCACGGAACAGAGCCGCTGAGCCTCCTCAAAAGTTGAGCGTGTGTCTACTAGCCTGGTCTCATCGGTCCCAGTTGAACCGCTCTTGGTAGGGATATGATTGCTCGAGACCCCACTTAATTTAGGCGGCCCCTGACCCGAACACCCCTCGAAGGTAAGCGAAGCAGACCGTGGCAAAGTATTCTTGCTCCTTTCCTCTCATGGAACCTCTCCCCCGAGGCTATAGTTCTTAGGCCCAGCTGGTTCGGCAACCTCAGAAGGTCCCCTGGTTTGATATATTGATGCAGAACCACCCTCCCCAGGAGTACTGATGTCCACAAAATAACCGACGAATATAAGGTCCTTTTTACTGATATAACGAGGCAGGCACTGCCTCGTTATGAATGTCCTCATCATTCAAGGACCTTTTCTGCTTATTATCCTCCCTCAGCTCCGAAGCTGATGTTCCTTCCCCCTCCTTGAAGGGGAATGGTCTCATCTCGAATAATCCATCAACGTCTGCAGTGACGGAGATAATACACATAAAGGAAAGCATTCCTCAAAAGGAAATCGCATGGCACATACCTTGTTACTTTGCTTCCCATCTGCCCTTCGACAGATCTCGCCACTTGCATTTATCATAGGGAGAGGAGGCTGCCAGCCTCCGAGTCCAGTCCGCCAGATCGGGGATCTCTTCCGGTATCCACGGGACCGTTGAGAAAGGGAAAAAGAAACATTCTTATAAATCATCGAGAGCATAAGGCACTAAGGTACGACGCAGTACTTACATTTGAAGCTCCATTTTTTGAGGAACGGAAAGAACTCTGCAGGAATGATGTCGACGGTCCTCGCTCGAAAAGATAGACTCATCCATCCTTGGTTCCGGTCCTCATCGTCACTGGCAATAAAATTCTTGGTGGATCAGCATCGTAACGCAATCAGGCCTCGACAATGCAGAGGCAGATATAATCCGATAAGATGTCTAAGGGTAAACTCGAGCTCAACCTTTTCACTAAAGAATCATATCATCAGCACTATCCACCAAAAGGACGGATGAATCTGAGCCAAAGTGACTCGATACCTATTACAGAATTCGAGCATAAGGCGGTCAAGGGGACCAATGTAATAGGTACGTGTACACGTTCAGGAATCCCTCTACATGGGCCATATATTCTCTTCTTGCGAAGGTATCTATAGAATCACATTTTCTTCCCATCCACAATCTCTCTTCATTTCCTCAAGGTTAATCTCCTCTATCGATCTAATGAACCTCGAAGCATGCTCTCGATGGCCCGGAGCATCAAAGGGTTTCTCTAGTGCAAAGTCTTTCTTCAAAGCAAAGCAACTCGAATTTAACTGGCCATACGCCGGTGGAGTACCACCGGCAAGGCAAGAAGCATAGGTAGAGTTTCCCTCTTCTTGGTGAACGGATTTGGGCATGCCAGCCATAACTATTTCAATAAAGATAAAGAGGAAGAAAGCTCAAGCAAAAGTTTTTAACTAAAGAAATAGAAAAGTTGAGAGAAGGAAGAGAACTCTAAAAACAAAACTAGTTTTGCAAACTGCAAAACCTAAACTGAGGAAGAAGCAAGCATATATACATAGAACAAGTGATGGCTATTCATCTACTTTGTGTAAGGCCCCGAAAATTTTGCTAAGTAATTTAGGATTTCGGGGTGCCAGGTAGGCTAATTATAATATTTTATATGCTATAAATATGATGTAAATGAATTGGATATGGTAAATAAGGTTTAAGTCATATCATAAGTAATGTAGGATCCAATCAGAGGCCTAAGTCTAAGTCAAATTGGAAAATTACATAATAGGCTAAAATTGCAAATGAGTTCGCACAAGTCTAAACTTTGAACGAGCATATATAAATATTTATATATAAGGTTTTATGTGATTAACAACCTATAAAATAAAATTTCTTCGAGTCTAGTTTCTAACGCTTCAAACCGTTCTTCATTTGGACATTCCTACATAAAGTTATTATCAAATTACCAAAGGCTGGATTTGCGATCACAAAACGACTCCGCGGCCCGCATACGCGTCGCGTAGTGAAGTAGAGTCGGGCAAAATATTATGCTGTCGCATATTGATTATGTTGTCGATTATGTTATAGCATAATGATTATACTGCAAGTATGCTGTCCACATATTGATTATGCTATAGCATAATTGCACCACATAATTGACTTCAGGGGTCATTTTTGGAAATTTTCATATCCGAACCAACTTTGATAAATAAGATTTGGGGCTATTTTATATTAAATCTAGATAGAGTTGAGAGAATTTTAGAGAGAGAGAGAGAAAGAGAGAACCTAGCCTTCCAATCACCAAATCTTGCTCAAGTCTTCAAGAATCAAGGAAGGTAGCCACTAGATTGTCCTCCATCCGGATAAGTCCTATTTCCAGAACTTGCATGCAAGAGGTTAAGGGTTCAAATATATTGTGGAGATTAGGAACAGTCCATGAATGTGGCACTAAGTTGTAGTATGTGATATTAATGAACTAATTTGGGTAGTTCCTTGTTAAAATTGGTTGAGGGAAGAAGGAATTTCCATTTTCGGACCTTGTAGGCTATTACGCATGTTAGGTGGTTGATGAAATTCCTAAGAGAGTTGCACCATGGGTAATATTCCTAGTTATTAATCGATTTTTGCTCTCTCCTTATAGATTATTATTGCTAGAGGTGTTGGTGCATTGTAGTAACTTAAGGAAAGCTCAAGTAGGTATGTTGGCTAAACTTCATCTCTCGGAATTGAATTCCTTAATGTTTCTGTAAGTTTAAGTATGATCGGCCCAAATACCAAATTTCGACGTTCCAGGTTATCCCGTATAAACTTATAAACTTGATTATTCCGAATGAGCTTTTTACCAAAAGATAAAGGTTTAAAGTATGGTTTGCTTATTAAAATGGTATGGCTTTGAGTTGTATTCTAAATAAAAACTAGTACACCAATTGGGTGAGGAAAAACTCGATATGCTTATTACTCCTAGATGCCCATATGTGTACTAAATGCCTTGATTGAGTGTGTTTAGCCGATGATAGACTATAAAGATACTTGAAAACAAATTAAATGAACTGGGGGAAATGGAGTGTGGGTAACATATATATATATATATGAAATAGATTACGAGACGAGCCTCGACTCAATTATTTAAGATAACTTCTAAAAGTGGAATTTGCCTAAAAGCTCTTTGAGCTATGTATGGCTAAAACCCCCTCTTCTTAGGAATTGAACCTCTATGGTGCTCCCCTATAAATTGTGTAAGCCTTAATATTGATTGATGAAGGAAATAACATTTCAAACGTATTTTTGTTGTAAGACCTTATGTGCCATATGCATTCAAGTGCTTCCATAATGCTATGTTTTTACTTGGTGAAGTATTGATGTTATGGAAAATATGTTAAATTTCAAAGGAATGTGACAGTCTCTATATGCCCATGATTCGTGTTTGCTCTCATGTGTAGTTGATGTTTTGAACCGAATGACTTGTTGATGAAATTGATATTGATGTGAAATATGTGGAAATGAATTGAATTATGAAATGGGGCCTAGTGTCGGGTATGAATTAACGAGTGTGGCCACTAGCATTGGAAGACGTGAAATATACGTGCACAATGAGAAATGAGATGATTGATGAAAATAGAAATGTCTTGAGTAAGACGTCCTAGACGATCGGGCCGTGATCGGACACCATGCTGCACATGTGGTGGTTTTGTGCTGTATTATGAATCAAATTGAAATTGAAACAGAAATTGGTATTGTGAAAACATGTCTCCAAGGGAGACGACCTAGCCGATCGGGTCATGATCGGACTCCGTATAAAAGTATGATGGTGATATGAGTAATGAGATGTTAATGCTAGTGATGGCCAAGATAAAGTTAAAAATGATTCTCTTGAAAGCTTGTGTGATTCCTTAATTGATGTTGCGATGGTGCTTATGTTTCTAATTGAATTCTTGAATTCTTCTTATTGCATTATTGATCTTTCTAAGGAAATGTGTGTTACTTCCGTATGTTGACAATCGTTAGGTTTCACTTGGTCATTTCGATGTTATTGATTGTGACTAGATTGTTTATATGGCTTTCCTTTTCTTTTATAGTTATTCTATTTTGAAAGATGATTGTTAGCTTTACATACTAGTACTATTCGACAGTACTAACGTCCCTTTTGTCAGGGGAGCTGCATCTTTAATGGATGCAGGTGGTTCCACAATAGGCGGCAGTGATCAGCGATAGCGGTATGTTCCTTCCAGCTAACTTGGCGATCCCCACTTCATTTCGGGGTCCTGTGTCGTTGGGTTATCGTGTACTTTTCATTTGAGGTATAGCCGGGGCCTTGTTGCCGGCATTTCCATATCTCTCTTAAGTTGTATTTAGAGGCTCCGTAGACAGGTTATGGGTGGTGTCAGGTATTGGAAGAATTAAACTAGAAATATTGGTATTTGATAAATATGTTTTTCATCATATCTACAAAAATTGTAATATTCTGGATATTATGGTGGAAACTGCTAATGAAAACAAAATGGAAGTTAATGAAATATTTATAAAGTATGATTGATAGAATTTATCTCCTATTTATTCATGAATTAGTTTGGGTAGAATGAAATCTAACAGGCTTTCTCATTCGGGTTTACTCGGTTGAGCGCCGGTCGCGCTACTTGGTTTTGGGGCGTGACACTTTCAGGGCCAATTAATTCTGACAAGGTCTTTATAGCTTTTGGGGAAGTGTAGGGTGGGGCCACCGCGGTCACTTCACAGTGATGTCATATGAATGACGCTATCATACAGCGTTCGAGGGATCGAAACTTCCATCCCAACCTAGCCTTGAGAAGGTGTCCGAGCTCGAGGATCTCTGTTGCTGCAAGTACGGGCTCCAAAGAGCTAAATTTAGAGCTCGAAGGTCGAGTTTTGCATAAACATTGCAGGGAAAAGTTTGAAGATATGAAACGAAGAGATCTTTTTCATTCCAAAAAATCTATTTACAAGGGTATTTTACAAAGATCCCCTGAGGGCCCCATGTACAAAAAAGAAAAAGGAAAAATAGTAAGCCTACTCTTCACCTATACTACTGCCCTAGTCGCTTCCAGAGCCCTCATCCGAAGTAGTTGAGATTGCTGATTCTTCCTCCAAGGCCCTGGCTTCTTCTATCTCGGCAGAGATATCAGCACCTTTGGCACTCGCTTCCTCGAAGGCTTGCCTTCTATATTGAAGGCGAGCATGAGCAACAGCCCGAGCCAGTTTTAGCTCGGCCTTTTCGTATATCTCCCTGGCCCGATCATTTGCGGCGGCAGCATCCCTTTTGTATGAAGAAACGATTTCATCGGCCTCAGACTTGGCCGCAGATAATGCAGCAGCCTCCTCCTAAGCACCTCGAAGAAGGCCATGAGTCGTGGATAGCTCTTCCCGAAGTATGTCCCTCTCCGAGGCCAAGGCATCATTCAGCCGCGTCATCTCGAGGATCTCGACTTCCTTGGCCACGATCTCCCCCTGAAGCTTCCCCACTAGGGCATCCTTTTGCCCAATCTGGAAATACAGAAGGCAAGCTAATTAGCATCAATTATGGCACTAAAAGGAAAGTTCGTGGGTACTGGGTTACCTACTCGATGAAGTCGACCCTATCTTGGAACCCTCTCTTTGAGCATGCTCGGAGAACGACCAACTCCTCCTCTTTTTGGGCATGCAGAGCCTTCAGCTCGTTTAGCTCCGATGTAAGCTTCCCGAGCTCCTCCAAACGGCAGGTCAGCTCATCATGTAGCTTCGAGAAAGCATGGTCATACAACTTCTTGACCGATAACACAAAGGAAGAAAGTTAGAAAAGCAAGATTAAAAATTTGAAGCACAAATAGTATATTGATCACGCTCAACTATGTCTAATAAAAGACTAAGCGGGCGTAACAAATATAATCCGGGGTATTATGCCCAGAGTCGATCCCACAGGGAATTTACGTATCAAGCAAGCTGTTACAATACTCAACTGTCACTTGATGTTATTTAAATTACTAAAACAAAAGATTAACTACGCTAATGTGTAAACAATTGTAATAAAGATCTAAGGTTATGGTTCCCCCGGTCGGTGAATTTACTTCTCGGATACTTCATATAGCTAGATTAGTTGTTTCTATCAATCATGAACACTCTATCTACCATAAATCTCTCCCAAGTAATTATGATAATTTACTAGACGCACTCTCTCAAGTTACGCTAGCTAGATTGCATTACAGTTCACTTTAGATTGCACCCGAGGTATCGTTATCTCTAATCCAACCTCTAAACCCTCGGTTATGACTTTCGTCTATACTCT